>JAJAGP010000413.1:277500-429094 GCA_025084515.1 Ancistrus triradiatus | reverse complement strand
GGGGGGGGGGGGGGGGGGGGGGGGGGGGGGGGGGGGGGGGGGGGAGGGAGAGACAGACAGAATGCTGTTCTTCGTCTGCAGCTTTAGTCCCAGAGGCCTGCTAAGGAACGATAAAGCATTAGCATCTGCAAACACTGTGGAGAAACAGGACGTTAGTGGAACTGGAGGAAGGTTTTCACATTCATCTTACACATTTCGCTACAGCAGAGCACTTAAACAAACCCCAAACGTACGGACCCCGAGCAAGAGCAATAACCCCCTGCTAAATGGGTACTATTTACCACATCACACAGCTCTAACAGCATTTAGCCCTAAGTGCAGTTACACACTTTGACCAGAGAGGCCGTCAAAACTGCTTACTACTGCTCACTGCACCTTCTGTATACAAATAAAGAGCTTTAAAAGAACTGCTTATAGAAAAACCAACCGCAGATCAAATCAAACCTAGTCGATCAGCCAAGAGACGTTGGGCTTCTTTCATTGAAATTCAAGATGCTCCTGACTCCTAACCTCCCACCCCTGCGATACTGATAGCAGAGGCTCCGGACGCCGTACTCGTATTCCAGCTGCACGAGTCACTAAACTCGTTGTAAATTAAAGAATAAATATAATAAATACACACAAACCGTACCCGTGTGAACAGCAGCTGCTGGCACATTATCTAACACTAATGTCTTTGGATTACAAGAATTAAAGAACAAACGAAGTAAATAAAAACTAAAGGCCAAAATGTTCAAAATTCAGAAAGTTGAAACATAGTAAATAAATTCATGAATAAATAAACCAAATTTTTTAAATGCTCCATTGCGTACATTCCCCGTTTTATTTTCTTTATTATACTTATTTTTGATAATGTATTATATTCTCTATTTTAGTAATTATTTTTCTATTATATTCTTCATTTTATTTATTATATTGTCTTTATTCACTATTTCATTATACTTATTTATTTATTACATTCTCTAGTTTATATTCCATTTCATTTATATTTTCTATTTTATTATATTAGCTATTTTATCTATTACATTTTCTGTTTTATTTATCTTTTCCAGTTTGTGTCCTCTGTTGGATTATATTTAATATTTACTCCTTACATTTTATCTTTAAATATATTCTCCATTTTAATATATTGTTCATTTTATTTACTAGGTTTACTATTTTATTAGTTCCTCTTTCCATTTGATCTTTTATTTTATATTCTATTTTAGTTACATTTTGTATTTGATTTATTATTTTTTCAATTTGATCAAATGCTCATAAGCAGGTCAGGTCTGTTTTTGAGTCTTGGTCCTCCTAAGGTTTCTTCCTCATGACATTTAAGCTTTTTCCTTGCCACTGTCGCCCTAGGCTGCAGGACCTGTGCTGAGGGCTGGATTAGAGAAGCCACCGCGTCCTGGCTGATCGGCCGGCGTGAGCGTACACAACGTTTGGGAATAAACCCCGGGTCAGCGACGTCTGGAACATCTGCCCTGAAACAGAGAGAGAGGTTTAACATCTGGAAAACATCCTGCTATAATCCTGCACACTCCTCAGGAGTTACTGTCAGGTTCAATGTGAACCTCGGCTTCTTTCTTATAAGCTCTTTCCCTTTGTAAGAAAGGAGTCTTATAAATGCTGGAACTTGTGAGGATTATTAGAAATCCATAAAATCTATAAAACAGCCTCTAATTTAGAGAGAGAATGCATAAAAAATAAATAATAGTACAAATTAAAAAAGCATGCACGTAGACCATCTCAAGTACGAGCACGTTTTAAATCGCTGCCGATATTAATAAAAAATGCACTAATTAACGAGCAATTAGAGTTACTTCGAGCTCAATGCAACAACAATAATAATGAGGAGAAGAACAACAACAACAGAAAGTGCTCTCTATTAAATAAGGTTCCACACAGACGGATGAAAGGATGAAGGGATGATAAAATGAGCTCCAAATGAAGAAAAGGCATCTCGAGGCTCGACGTCACTACAGCCCATCGTTACATGGTACAAACACGACCACCTTTTATTATGTTTCTCCTTTTTTTAAACCTTTAAAACATCTTCAAATAAGATAAACCCCTCGGGCCTGGGCGCAAAACAGAACGGCGAAAGGATCCAGTCATGGTTGTACAAAAAAAGAATAATAATATTACCGGCAATAATACAGCTGCCGCTGGCCTGAAACACTACAGCTATTTATGTACATGATCATCGGCGCGGGTAACGGCCGCTCCCGAGGCGCGGCTACGCCTGGACCGGAGGACTTTCTAACATTTAGGGAATTAGATAAAAGTTTGGGCGCCCCCAGCTGGTGAATATAAGCACTGGCACGTAGGGATGAGACGTTTCTGCACGTGTTAACGCTTGCTCATGAGGACAGAGGAAGCACCGCTACAGAACATCGTGTTTTTTTTCCGCAGGGTTTCGTTAAAACGAGCAGAAACAAGGGTGCAAAAACTTTTGCACAAAACCTATTCGGGAGGCTGGATGATGGTTTAAGAAATCAGGACACAAAGGTTAGAGTTAAACAAGAAACGATGCACGCTGCGGACGTCCTCAGCTCTCTAAGTGGGGGTGCAAATACTTTTGCACAACCCTGCGTTGACGTGTTTTTCCGTTAGTTCTTAACCCCGCCGGCCACCACGATGCCAGAGACTAAGAAAGCAAGCAAGCATGCCGTGTGCGCGTACGAGAGTTACAACACATGCAGTGTAACAGATGTAGCTTCCCGCCATTGGGCCATGGGGGGCCAACAGTTTGGCATACGTAAAACTCAAACGTGCTAATCACGGCAGAAATGTTCGTACTGCGCAAGTGAAGTTCATTTAAAAAAATGACAGAAAACTGATAAGTTGGCGCATCAGCATGCTAGCACGCTAGCTAGCGCAAACGCCGTTTGAACGGGGCTGAATGAGCGATGCGATACGAACTCAAAATAATTCAAAACACAAAGTAAGACGTACAAGACGTGAGGACAAACTCGACTCGACCTCAGCTAGTTAGCTAGATACGATCCAAACAATCCATCACAACGAAGCGTTTTGTACTTATCTGTAAAAGACGACGATCTTCTGAAAACTGAACGCAAGACAGGAAGAATCCCGATGCTAGTTAGCGGCGCTACCATTGTAGACTGGAGACGGATCGAGCGCCGGCCCGCTAAACGAAACCTCTGAACGCGTCGAACAAAAGACGAGGTCGACCCTTTAGCTACGGAAAATAACAGAATAATCCTTAACGTACGAACTGGACCAAACTAAAATGAACCAGTCCGCGTGATGCTACGGAACGCTAGCGCGCGGAGGAAAGCGTTCCGTACTACAGCGCAAGCGTTTACTCGGCGCAATCCTGATTCACAAAATCATTAACGCCAAAATAATTTGCAGCTATGAATATATCGATAGCAAGACGCGTACGAGTTGCCATCAGATTTCAACTAGCGTTCAACGGATCGTGCGTCATTAATCTCCATGATGGATTTTAACGATTTACGATTCACACAATAAAAAAAAGTAAATTCGCTCAAAGGGGCGGAGCTTAATGTATTTGATTTGAAGATCAGTCGTGGGATAAAGCCCTAATTACAACGAGACAGCAGTTGTAATTGTATTGTGAAAACATGTGTAAAGATAGCTAGCTACGCAACACCAGACACTTTACGGAGTTACGAAGTAAACACATGAATGCATTTCATAGCATATAATATATGTAGCTGGAAGGCATTGTGGGTAACGTAGTCGAAACAGTTAATAGGCGGAGAAAGGTGGTATGCGCGTATGAAAAAACTTCGTACGTCACTGGCGCTCCAGTTATAAATCTGCCCTCCCTTACGTCTCCATAGCAACTGATTTCACGCGACGCTACTATAAACCGTCTGAATGAATGGAATTACGTTATCGCATGACTATAGCGTAAGAATCGCAGCACAGCCTGTCGTACTTACGATAGTTAAACGTTACGCTGTTAGCTAGTATTTTATTATTAACGCAAAACAATTGCTCCACATACATAAGCTACAACCAGCTACGATAATCTATGAGTCAATTCTCCGTAGCAAGGCGGGACTGCGAAAATTTTCCGAACTTAACGTAGACGGGCAACAAGAGTTCCCCCTAGTGGAGAGAGTATTTACGTATTCTTACTGTTTCTACGTCGTCATAAAACATCAGATTCAAAGTCGGACTGCGGTTATTGATAGCTGAATTGATGTCGTAACCCTGCGCTTTATTTACTTCGTCAACACACTGCCCTCTAGTGGTGGCACAGACGATGCGCTACTGCTTGGAAGCGGCCCAGACGTGCCGGTTTGAAATGAGAGAACGAAACCGGGAGCAACCGTTACCGAGCGCCATCACAAACCTACGCAAGGTGGCGCTCTCGCTCGCGCTCAGAGTCGTTTCAGTCAGAACCTCGTCCAGCACGTCAGACAAATAAAAAGTGGTCCCTCCCCTCCCCCCTCTCAACCCCAGAGTCTGTCCTTTGTCGTCCCGTCTCCCCCGGCGCCGCCGGTACCGTCTCGAGAGCCGCAGCGCTGAGCGTGAGCCGGCCTGCAGAGATCCGGCTGCGTCCTCAGAGCGACTTTCGCGGATCCTCAGCCGTCGATGATGGACACGTCGATGTGGGACAGGTCGATCATGTGCCTGCAGGAAGAAGACAGACGTTATGCTCTCAGAGGAGCCAGCATTAAAGGGTCACAAACTTGTGAGCTTGACTTGAGAGCTGGATTTTAGTCCAGTAACAGGATTACTCATAGCATGCGTCCCAGTGACCCGATTACAAGCGGTGTTCTCAGTTTGCCAGGTCCACGTATTTCTGAACACTTGGCTTTATTGGGTCTCTCTTTCCACAGACTTCGTTTTTTCTCGCTGGATCTTTCCACAGAGACTCAAACGCAGTTATACTCGAGAAAATGAAGATATTTGTTATTCAATATTAAAGCCCGAAGTATTTCTGTGAGATTATTACCCGAGTTGCATAAACCCGGAGGTTTAACGTTATCCGATTACTGACCAAATCCGATTTTCTGCAGTTATCGGATTATTAGGTCCATGGTGTTGGCATAGCAACAATCACCCGACTGATCGCATTTGGAAAGAATGATCAACTTTCACCATTGAAGATGCGTGCGCGTGTGTGTGTGTGTGTGTGTGTGTATATATATGTATTTATAAGCCAATCCGCTAGAGGGCGCCATTACACGTGTAACGTAGAAATGAGAGATGAGACCAAACACTTGAGAATAAAATTCTTATGACTTGAGAAGAAACTTAACACACCTTAAAGCAGACTGACTTTTTAAAGACAGTTTCATGAACCTGAGGCTGAAACGAACAATCGTTCTGCTGGCTCGTGCTCGGGTCCGAGGGGTCAGACTCACCGGTGGAAGCTGTGCTGGAAGCTCAGGGCGTGTTCGGGATTCACAAACTTGGCGATGGCTTTCCTCTGCTGCGGCAGCATCTCAAACCTCTGATGATAAACATGTCAGAATGTCAGTAAGGTCGCTCTCCACTAGGTGGCGCCATTGCGTGGCATTGTTTTTCAGCAGTACCTGGATGGGCCCGATGGACTTGAGCAGGTTCTGGATCTGCTTTTCGGTCGTCGACGATGACAGGCCGTCTATCGACACCGTGCTGAGCTGAGACTCCGGGACTCGGAGGTTCGACCTGTTCTGGGCCGGCGCTCGACCTCCGCGGCCCCGCCCGCGTCCCGTAACCACCACCTGCGCGGCCCAAAGTCAGCGCTCGCTCTTTCTCGAGGAATTTTGCTCGATCGATAGCTTGGGACTGAAAACATACCCGGTTCGTTTGGCTCGCTTCGGGTTGCTGCGGACCGGCAGCTCCCACCGACACCTTCCTCGCGGCCCCGAGTCTCTGCTGCGGGGCCAGTCGGCCAATCGGCTGCTGCTGCTGGGGTGGAGGATTCGGGCTGGGTCCCGTCTCTCCCTGTACGGCACACAGCGGAAAGATCACTGCCACAGATTGTCCTTTTTTCGTTTGGGTTTGGTATTTTTCTGCACAATTTCTGCTAATAGTGTCTGAACTTCGTGGGGTGGTTCCACTCGGGGGTTTAGGTGGGTGGCACCTTGTAGGCCTGCGATCATGCCATCCGAAGAAGCTGGCAAGAATATTTGGTCTTATAATCTTATAATATATGGTCAAAGAATTACGCTGTTTAATTCAAACACGACTGAAAATTGGCGCCGGACTGCAGGCTGGCGCTGGTAGCGGAGCCGTTCTTGAGCGGCGCCCATATCTTTATCTCTCGGAAGAGACGCCGCCTGACGTTCTGGCAGATTAATGCCGCAGAATAGAAAATCCGGAGCGGCTTGTCGGATGTTGAGCCGCATCCTTCCCTCCCTCCCCCGCCTGATCCTCCTCTGCTTTTGTGAAAATTTAATTTACCCTTATCTCCGACGCCAAAGCACGGAAATCCATCTGAGCCGGCATCTCTGGGACGCAGGTATTATTACGCCGCTGCCCGAGCGGAAGATTAATCGCTGCCGCGGCGGGATTGACGTCTATTCTAACACCTATTCGAACCGAGCTCGGTGACGGGATGAAGAGAGAGAGGGAAGATAACATTGTCAAGCTGTAGAGCATGACATCGATCCATTTAGAGGATCTTCCGCTCCTCGTCGCTTATTCCATTAACGCATGCCACGGATCCCTCTGAAACCCGCTTCTCCAGCATCCAAACCTTCAAAACATCACTTCGCTCCCCGGTGACCCGTCTCCAACTTCTTTAAGGTCCGGGCTGAATAAACATGACTTAAACAAGACGTGAACCTTTAAGACGCCGCCGCTCTGAAATGCCACACGGCTCACTGTCGTCCGGGATCGATTCCGCCAGAGACACGGCACCCTGCAGCGTCGCTGGCTTTACCTTTAACTCAGGGCAAAAATAGCACTATGAGAGCACGCTTAGGCAGCTGAACTTTAAAGATCTCGCACTTTAAAGGCTGCACTGTCCCAATGCCTCGCCTTCTACCGGGGGTACCTTCCTAAAACCTGTAATAGGTTTGAATCTGGGCTGCATTCATAACAAATCCATACAGGTGTGCGTGGTTTTGCTACACAGGTGTGGATGGATACGCCATCTGTACAGGTGAGCTCAGCCAAGTGAGTTTGACCCAAGTTTCCTTCACAGACAAGTTGGGTCAAGTTACCCACACAGGTGCATTCTGCTAAGCTACCTGCACAGGTGAGTGTGGCCAAGTTACCTGTACAGGTGTGCCTGGGTATGCCACGTGTACAGGTGAGCCCGGCCAAGTCACCCTTGCAGAGTTTGGCTAGGTGACCTCTATAGGGGTGTACGGCTGTGTTACCTGTGACCTGTGCTGGCTCGGTCTGACATGTCTGGTCGACTTTGTCACCTATAACCTGTACAGGTGCATTCGCCTATGTTATCTGAACTGGTTTGTTCGTCCATGCCACCTAAAACCTGTAGAGAAGAGCACGGCCATGTTCCAGCTAGGTGACCTTCACAGGTGTGCTGGGCTACGTTACCTGCACAGATGTGTCTGGCTATATTAACTGTAACATCTAGAGGTGTTGGGTTACAGTGCCTTTGACAGATGTCTTTAACTACATTACCTGAACAGGTACTAACAGAAAAAAGGCAAAAGACCCTGTACATGAATCGTATCCGAAACTAGACAGTGTCAATTATGTACTCACGCCTGCTAGCCGCTTAACCACCCGCACTTTCTGTGGGATGTGAGGCGACACGGTGCCCCCGGTGTTGACCCGCTGCATCACAGTCCTCTTCCCCCCCGGTCTGGGGGTGCCGGTCTGGGTCTGGATCAAGCCGATCTTTTTCTCCTCCGGAGGTGTGGCGACGATGAGGTTGGGGTTCTGCACCTGTGGGACTTTTGGGACCTTTGGGACCTGGGGAACTAGTCTCTGAGGGTGCTGCACACGCTGGATCTGCTGAACCGGCTGGAGCAGGGGCTTGGCGTTCTGAAGGCGAGACTTCACTCCGTTGGGGGCGACCGGTGCAGGTGCTGAGGCGGTTTGGGGTTGGGCATGGGGTTGAGGTGGGGCGGGTTGCGGCATAGTCGGGGCGGACTGAGGAGGAGTCGGGGTGGTTTGGGCTCCAAGGCGCTCGAGCAGCTCCTTTTTGCGGGCACCGGCCTGCATCTGCCTGCGCATTTCCTTACGTTTGAGGATTTCCTCACGGAGGCGCTTCTGCTCCTCGATCTTCAGCCGGTACTGACGCGTCTCCTCATCCTCCTCCTCGTCCTGAAATGTGGGTTTTTAATGTTAAAAAGTTGCAACAGCCACATCGACATCAAAAGGCATCGCTATGGTCACCTGCACAGGTGTGTTCGTGTGCCACCTCTAAGCTGCACAGGTGTACTCACCTGAGCCTGTGTGTTTTGCTGCACCTGTGTGTTCTGCTGAACAGGTGCGCTTGCCTGTGCCCCCTGGACAACTGTCTTCGTCTCTGAAGCTGCCGGAGGTGGTGCTGCTTTAGCAATGCCCCGCCCCCTCCCCACAGTCCCACCCACAGTTCCACCACCAGTTCCCGGGCTGGGCCTAGCAGCGCCCGAGTTGACCCTATTAATGTCCCTAGGCTGAACGGGTCGGACGTGGTTATGGCCGGGGGCGATGGGCAGCTCGCGGAGGTTGCTGTTGCGCTGAGGCGGGCTCTGCATCTGCTGCGTGGGCAAGGGAGACGCCTACACACACACAGACAGACACAGACAGACACAGACAGACACAGACAGACACAGACAGACACAGACAGACACAGACACGTTATGGATGATTCACAATAAAGAGCCGTATTCTTTAAGTATTCAAGACGCTACCATTCTGGCACGGCCGAGGTTGTTTTGAGGGCGTGGCTTCATGGTTCTAGGTCCTCCCTGATTGGGCTGGCAGAAGGGGGGGTGAGCGAGGTGCATGATGGGAGGTTGATTTGGAGGCTGGTGCTGGAGCTGGTGCTGGTTGTGAGGCGACGGCGGGACTTCGTGTCTGAGCTGCTGCGGGTGCAGATGGTGGTGGGGAGGGGGGTGGTCGTGGTGCTGAGGCTGGGGGTGCGACTGCATGAGGCCCTGAAAACACACACACACACACGCACACACGCGCACGCGCACACACACACACACACACACATACACACACACACGGTGTAACTCGGGGTAGAAGATGACTTTTTATAGGCGTGTCTGATTCAGCATGACCATATATGGTCCTCGCATCCTGGGTTGCTAATGCAAACACTGAACCGTTACCTGCAGGCCGAACGGTGCGTGCTGGGGACTGAAGGGGGCGCCGTGCTGCTGCGGAGGGAAGGGCTGCCTGTGAGGCATGAAGTTGCGGGGCGAGGGCTGTGGGGGCGTGGGTTGAGGGGGCAGATTGGGACGAGGAGGCAGATCTCTCTGGAACATCCCACCCCCGGGTGGGCAGAATCCCGGACCCAGGCCAGGTCCCGGCCCCGGCATGGGCTGGGGGAAGGTCAGAGGGAGAATGCTGCTGTTTATGAGAGGGCCTGGACCCGGCGGGTCGAAGACGGGCGGGCCAGGGAATCGCGGCTCTGCGGGACGGAGGAGACAGGCGTTATTATGCAATATTTCGACCCGAGAGCTCAGGGCTGCTTTTTTTTTTTTTTTTTTAAGTACCGCTGTTGAAGAAGTGGTCTCGGTCCTGGTGGGGTGGCGGCGGCCCCCTCCATTGGTCCTGCAGCGGGGGTCTCTGGGGCTGAAGGAAGTTGTGCTGCTGGAACTCGGGGGGGACCTGAAGAGAAACAGCGATGTGTGCTGATCTCCTGAAGCAGTATAGCACACAAAGCAACGACAGCATCCGATCGCAGGTTAACTCATGCTAATTAGTTTGGGGAATCCCTGCAAGCGACTCCGCGTAAAGCTGAAACATTAACCTTACGGTCCGTAATCCCCAATTCCAGCTAATAAAAGAAACGAAGGCAAGAAAGCAGATAGCGATCGTCTGATCTCCCTGCCCGGAGCCCTCATCTCCATCTCTTTTCTTCTCCTGCGCAGGCGGCCCTCCGGCGAGCTCGTTAGAAGCGACTTAAGGGCGCCGTCCGAGGCCTTTAATCCAGGTGAGCAAAGTCAATCAGACGGATTAGCTAAGCGTCGTGACTGGACTCGTTCGGCTCGGGCACAATGGGAGATCAAACGCGCCCCGACGTGGCCCGCTCCGATCGCTAATCCTCCGCAAACACGCTATCTGATAAAGGAACGAATAAATGAGATATTCTCCAGCATAACGCTCGGCCCTGCCCTAATAACCACGGCGGCGGGTTTATGCAGGAGAACAAAAATCCTTCAGCACGTCGTTACGAGAAAACAGACGGACGTTTAAACAGAGGCAAAGAACAGCCGAACCTGTTACAGGTGAGGTGTGCTTACTTACCGAGAATCTCGGGGGGTTCAGGCCGGGTCTGTTCAGATTCTGAGCCGGAGAGATCAACGGAACTGAGACGCAGAGAGACAGAGATGAACCCAGCTCGTGCTTAATTACCTAACGAGGTATTGGGGGGGTCGGGCTGTACCTTGTACGGGGGAGGGCGAGGCCCCTCTGAAGTGCGGGTTGATGTGAATGTTCTTGGGCTGCTGTTTGGAGTGTCCGTGGGGGCGCGAGGGCGAGTGGAGGTCCTGGTGTGACCTGGGGTGTGGTCCCGGGGAGCAGGGTGGCATCAGGGGCTGCTGGGGTATGGGCACGATGGTGGCGGGGAACAGACTCAGACCCCCGCGTGGACCCAGGGGCCGAGACTGGGGGCGATGAGACTGAGGAGGAATCATTCTGGGCTGAAGAGAGAGAGAGAGAGACAGACCAAGAGACAGATAGAGAGAATACATACATTAGTGCAGTTATATAATCCTATAACTATAATCCTCTATTCTTTTTGCTGATACAGACTATATAAGACCATTTGCTCGATTGCGCCCCCTGTAGGGACCACTCTATAACAATTACTGAAACACGTACGCAGCGGAACGTACTTAAACACTTCAAAATCTGCACCCGACATCTGTCACCCTCAGCGGGGAGAGGGAAGGGAAAAAAACAAAAAAAAAAAAACAAGGAATACGAGATCACAGTTGTAAAATTAAATCCTTAAACAAAGTCCAGATTTAATTTTCCGGGTCGTTCGCTTTAATCCGTGTATCAACACGGACGAGAGGCGGAGTCGGAACGGGGATGACGTGCATTTAGCCTGCTGACGTCCTGGAGCAGTATAGCCCATCCTGAGCTTACCTGCAGGTTCATCTGCATCAGCGGGGGTCTGGATTCCATCATCCGGCCCCGGCTGGGTCCTCCGTCCTTACGATAATCACCCATCCCGTATCCATGAGGTCCTCCCCTTTCTCTCCCTCCCCTCCCTCCTCCTCTTCCTCCTCCTCCTCCCCCTCGCCCTCCAAATCGGCCTTGTTTCCTCTGGCGCTCCTTCTCCTCAAACTCCAGCAGGTCTGCTTTGGCTTGATCGGTCAGTTCTGAGAAAACCACAAACACGACCCGTTATGAGGAGAACCCCGAATCCCCCCCCCCCCCCAAAAGTGCGGCCTGGACCTACCCAGAGTTTCTGGGATGTTCCTGCGCTTGGTGGCGGCGTCTGAGAGTCGGATCACGGTCGCGTCTTTGCGTTCGGTCTTGAAACGAAGCCGCCTTGATTCTTTATCGTCCTCGTCTTCCTCGTCTGACTCTTCTTTTAAGTCGGATTCGGGTTCAATCTATTAAACAGGAATGAGTCAGAATTAGTTTTGGCGCCACCTAGCTACCCTTGATTGGGTCCAGGGCGCCTCTCTAACCTCCTCCGTCTCCGGGACCCGTGAGGCCTCTTGGTCGCCCGGTTCTTCCGCCACTGGGACGTCCCGCTGGTCGGACTGAGGGTCACGGTGCTCTGCGCCGAAGCCGCCCACCTGCTGGAGAGACGGCACTCTGTAAGGTGTGGCCTTATGGGTAATGTAGTCAACCCTGAACATTGACATACAGACATCATCGCCGCTTTGGTGGAAGGCTGTACGATGAACATGTTAACGTCACGTGCTAAGGAGGAACCGAGCGGCGGCGTGTAGCGATCAGAGATAGCGGGGGGCGCCGAATTACCATAACAGTGGGGATTTCACTCATACGCCCCATTAGCATTCCCACCGACGTCTGAAATTCAATGAGATGCAAATGTCGGGCGTGATGCACCAAAACACGCGCGGTGAAAATCATCCTCATCTGACAACAACGATCAGACCGAGATCATCATCATCTTATACGCAACCTACACAAAATAAACACTCACGCTTGTCCCCACGGCCTTTTAATGTTATTTAGGTTCTTGGGACATAGATTTTGTTATTATAGCCAAAGCCGGAAGCTCCATCTCTAATTCGTTAATTAGAACGTTCTTAAATGTTAGTAGCAGCATTTACTGTTTATTATTATAGTTTTAATAGTGGCACATTATTAATATTAATATTATTACTAAAAGTCATTATTTTAGTAGCAGCAGTACTTTTATTATTACAGGCAATGGAAAAATGTAGTGTTGTCACCATCAGTATTATATTCTATACATATATTTTATTATTACAATTATTATTACTATTATTATTAACAATAAAAATAAAAGTCATTATTTTAGTTGTAGCAGTGCTTTTATTACTACAGGGAATGAAAAACAAACAAATATTATTATTATTATCATTATTACTATTATTATTATTATATTTTACACACACAATTAAACTAGCAGTTGGCTGATATTATTTAATTTTTAGTAATAGCAGGATCAATAAAATTCTTATTATTTTATATTCCACAGTTATAATATATAATATTATAATAATATTGTTATACTCCGATGTTATTATTAATAAAATTACAGTATTATGTCCATTACTCTAGTATTGCCATTATTACTGCTGTTATTATTACTAGTTATGTTAATTACTTAGTATTCATATAAATATTACATAAGTTTTAGTTATGATTCTAGCAAAACTGGACCTTTTATTATTATTAAAAGTCATTATTTTAGTAGTAGCAATGCTTTCATTATTACAGGGAGGGAAAAACAGAAAAATATTGTTATCAGTATTATATTTTATACATATTTATTATGATATTCTTCATTATCTTAGTAGTTGTCATGTTTTATTATTTAATAACACAATTATTTTACATTCCATGGCTAGTAATGTTATTATTAATAAAATAATAGTATTATTACTAGAGTAAAGTATTATTTTATGTTTGTTACTTTGCCATTATTATGAGCAATAGCACGGTAGTAGCTGTATTTTTAATAATATTTTACGTTAACTAATTACAATTATTATTACATAGATGTTAGTTATTATTTAAAGCAAAAGTGGTGCTTTTATTATTATTAAATTTTAGTTTATTAGTATTATTGGCTAAGTATTTGGGTTTTAGTAAAGCATTATTACAGTGCTATTCTAGAACTATGAGATTGCTGTTGTTTTTATACAGGTATTATTAGTAATAATTAGTATTCATGAGTATATACACACGATCAGCCTGACTTCTCTTTAGGACGTTCTCCTGTACGGCAGCCAAACTGAACAAAAATGAACGGACATACAACGTAGATCGTGCTATAGATTAGTCGTTCCGTGACCTGTTTAATATTCGTCCATGAGGACTCGAACCCGTCTGTATTTTGAGAAGCAGAACGCATCTGTGTGTCCTGAATTCCCGTCGCAGCTGAGGGGCGAATTCTCATTTTGCTTGGGTCAACATTCGAACCTCTGAGAGGGTAAAGCGGATTAATCCTCTAAACTGTTCCACACGCTAGCTCTGAGCTCCGGTGCTCTCTCCGGTAAACACGGACCTCCGCTTCTCTCTCTCTCTCTCTCACACACACACACACACACACACACACACACACACACACACACACACACACACACACACACACACACACACACAGAGCGCGTTTGGGTGGATAATACACAACCTCGTGCGTAAAGGTCGCCGGTTCATCTGAGATGCTTTGTGTTCGAGCCGAAGAGATCATGGCGTGAAAAAAGAAAGAAAGAGAAATCAGAGGAGACGCCTAGACACTCATCAATCACCGGGTCGTGTCGGGTGCTAAAGGACCCGCTTAAAGATCTTTTCACCTGCGACGCTCTTATCAGATCGAGTCCAGACGCTTCTGTTTACAGACTGGCAGCACAAAGACTCCCAGAGCATCTCACCCCAGGGCTGGGTGATACGGGAATTAAAATCATCACAATATCTCTAGGCTGCCACGATACACGATATAAACAAAAGTGCCTGGCTTCCGTCGAATCCGCATGCCTTTCCTCCATTCGAGAGGTCAAGGTGCGTCTCTTAAGTGTCCCAGAGTGACCCTCAGCACCTCACCTGGAATTCATCGTCCAGCGGCTCATCGATCTCCAGGTCCAGGACTCCGTCTCGGCTCTCCATCTCTGCATCGTGCCCATACTCCCCCGTCACCTTGTAGTCTCCCTCGGCGTCCCCGAACTCCTCCGGCGCGCAGCCGGCCCCTTCCTCAAGGTCGTAGGAGTCGCTGAAGCTCGCCGTGGCGTTCAGACTCACGACTGCTGCCTGGGCGCTAACACACACACACACACACACACACACAGCTGATTACAGTTCTCAGAATCAGGGATGTAACCGGAGCAAACGCGCCTGTGTGTGGGAGAGCAGGGCTCTACAGTGCGAGTGTTTGGTCCGCATTTGCACCTTCTTTCTAAAGAAACGCGAATGGATTATGACTTTGGAACACGCAAAACGAAACGAGATCTTGACCGAGCATGCTGCCTACGCCCTATGTGGGGCGCTCTCTCTATTAAGCTTCCTAAGCGATAAAGGAACCCTAAGACTGGCTAATGAGACCGAATACTTTGAGAGTTACCGATGGATCACTAACTGTTTACGCCATCTGAACAAACACCATCAAAGTCTGACAGGTGTTTATTCCAGTCTTTGCCATTTAACAAACCTTTCATCTGTTCTTAAGGCTTCCTCAAACACGAGGAACTGACATGAGGGAAATGAATGTGTGAACTTTATATTTAAAAAAAATAATAAAGCACATTTGCATAACTACATCCATATTTAAGTCTTCCACATTACCTACATACATTTTATACATGTGTAAGTACAAACTATTTTAAAATAACATTAAAAATTCGAATAATTTTAGAATTATTTTATGTTTAAACAACTGTTGTTGTATTTAATTTATGCAATGGTGAAACAAGTGGTCAAACTCATGAAAAACTGTATCGATTGACAAACCTTGCAGCTGCTAAATAAACTCAGGATTAAATCCATAACATCGTCTGACCTTAGAATTTGTATTCAATACGTGTTGGAGTAAATATTTCGATTCAAGTCTGGACTCATTCTGTGTCTGCAGAGCATGTTGAAGCTGATGTGACTGTTTTCTTGTCTAACGATTTTATTTCTGCTGCTGTTTTAAGCACTTCTGTGTCCGGAACGCCATAAACACAACAGAGAAGGGATTTAATATGTTTGTTAGGATTGCTTTTAGAGGCGCACTGCTCTCAAATAAGAAGCGCACATAAGCAGTTATATCACTTTAAAACAGCTTTGTGCTTTAATATATAAACCCTGTCTACGTTCTGTTTTCATCATTATGACAAAAAAGGAGCTTAAATGAGACGAGTCTGATTTTTTTGGAGGAAAATTAATCGTTTAGATGAACTGACTAATCGGTGAAATAAAGCCAGGTTACAATGGACGCAAAGTAGCGTCTAATTATCGTTAAACAACGCGCTGTATATTCGGGTCTCACCTCGTGTTCTGATCTTCCTCGTCGCTTTGCAGCAGGTCATCGTTCAGCTCCTCATCCGAAAGCTCTGAGGGATTCTGGAGGAGAATTAGGCAAATTGATTATTATTTGGGTCATTCACACCTATTTCTCCGAACGTTACCTAACAGGACGTAAAGTCGTACCAACCTTTTTAGATGAAAGCCAGTCTTCATCGAGCAGATCCTCTTCAAAATCACTGTTTATCACAAAATCACATTCAATAACTCGGGTTTTCGGGCGTCACGTTAAACACCGATGCCGAGAATCACCAGCTTATCCTTTAAAATGAACACTGCGTTTAAAAAGGTAAACCCCGTGGGGTCTGCTCACCTCTCCAGATCGTCATCTTCTCCTCGTCTCCTCCTCGACCTTTCGGCTCCGGGTTTGTCATACTCGTCAAAGTCATCATCTGAATTTAAACAAAGCAGAGCGCATTAACTAAACAGATTGTCAACGCTAAGTTTAGGCTTCAGAATCTCCCTCGACGTGCATCTGTGTCCCAACAAGAGCGCTGTTTTGGATGGTTTTAGTCAAACGGCTCATCGCTGGAGAGCGAAGGCATCTCAAAATTACATTTGTGTTTGGAAGGCGTGTCGATAACAGAAAGACACCCAGGCGAAAACGCCTCGTCGATGACTGAGGTCGACTTAGAGCTGGCAGAATGGCTGTGTTTCTGTACAATGGTGTAACAACCTTGAGGCAGATGAGCTACAACAGCAGAAAACCCACATCGGGTGCCATCTCTGTCAAGAACAGAAACTGAGGCTGGAGAACTGCAGCCTGACCTGATATATATTTCTGCTGAGGGGTACAAATTGGAACCAACAGTACGAACCCATGGACCCGACCTGCTTTGAGTCAACAGTCCAGGCTGGAAATGGAATTTACATTACATTTATGTCATTTAGCTGACATCCTTATCCAGAGCGACTTACAGTTGTTACAGTCTGGGTTAAGGGCCTTGCTCAAGGAGTGGCAGAGGTGGGATTTGAACCCTGGACCTTCTGGTCCATAGTTCAGTACTTTAACCTCTAGGCTACCACAATTCTGGACTTTGCAGACTTTGGGCCCCTTAATAAGTTACCAATCAAACACGGTTTGACCGTCACAGCCTACGTGAGTATTGTTGACAATACATCCCATTACAAGTTCAGTTTTACCATGGAGATTTAACCAAAGTTTAACCAAATTCAAACAAAGACGCCACCCCTAATAATAAACCAGTCCCATACGAAAAGGGCTTAGGTTGGATCTTCCAATGGAGCAATGACAGAATTCCACAAAAAAATGGCTCAATGTGGATATAATTCAACTTTTTGAACCTAAAAACGTGAAACCCTGAAAGAGGACGGTCTAATAGAACGGATTTTGAAGTCTGGAGAAGTTCTGCAATGATGCAGCGGTGCAAATTCTTATGAAACGCGTTCTTAAAATAAATCTACTTAAACTCAGCTGTTAAATTCGTCTTGTTTTGTGTGAGATTGAACTCCTTCAAAAACTAACAATGACCTTTTAACCAAGGGTGCCAATACTAACTGAGCTATAGCTCACTGTTGATGTTACTCACCATCAGACAGAAACTAGATAAAGATTCACTTTGTTCAATTTAAGGGATCAAAAACGCATTCAATCACGGTTTTAATTGTGAAACACAAATGGTTTCGCATCGAAAGCGGCTAACAAGCTTCAGCTACTGAAATACTCACTTATCCAAAACCAGCGTTTACCTTAGCGTTTAGTAAACAATTTATCGACGTACGTACACACACTCACATTTAAATATTTAATCCATATTTTTTAAATCGAACTGTATTTGACTGTAGTGTTATTGTTGCCGTTAGCTTAGCACAGTTAGCGTCAAGCTAACCGTGCCGTGGTCATACCTCGAGCAGTGTCCGCCATCACCCCGCTCTGTGCTGATCCGCCTCAGGATGATCAACGCTATCGTCTTCTGTAACACCAGCACATACAGGAGGACGGGAATTATTTATATTTGTAACATTTTAACGCTCGCTTAGACCAAGTCCTCGCCAGAATCAAACATGGAGAACTCGCAGTGCATTGTGGGCCGGAGGGAAAAGGGAGGGCTGCGTGTAGCGTTTCCAGAAAGCGACCTACCAAGTCTGAGGCGCTAATATTCTTGTTGAAAATATACAATTCCATGGAGTATTAGTTGTTATCTGCTACCAAAACATCCTCTACTTATTCTATGAAGGCTTTCAGGTAGGCCGTTAAACCGGATTAACGTCCGTTTAGCCACAAGAACATTGAAAACCTGAGGGTTTTCCAGTTCATTTACATTAAAATTATGAAATGTTTGCAGACAATCTTACAATCCAAGCAATTGGGGACCCAATGGTTGCACCTTAGCAAAGGTGGGATTTGAACCCTGGCCTTTCTTGGTTAGAGTCTAGTGCTTTAACCACTAGGCTACCACAAACCACATGTCATACCAGTTGCCCCTCTAGAGGTGTTACATCGACAAAGACTAGTTCAAGATGGTTGATGGTGAACCAGTGCTTGCTTTTCTAGTTACATCAGCGTCAACGGTTTTATTCACCACTGACCATATCAACCTGATCCATGTTTTTGGAATGTGGAAGCAAACCGGAGTATCCAGAGTAAACCAACACAGACATGCAGGACATGCAGTACCAGTGTCTCATACTGGTGGCCATCATACTGTACTACACTAGTGTCTCATAACCAGCCTTCCATATTGGTGACCATACCAGCATCTCATACTGATGGCCCTCATTTTGCACCAACCCTTTATGATGACTATCATACACCCTGTACCGGCATCTCATACTGGTAAACATCATACTCATACCATACCAGGCATTTAATACTGACAGGCATCATACTAACCAAAATCTCAAGGTTTATAGCCTTATTCTTATTGCATAGTTTGCAGTTTTCAATATTTTTACATTTCTTTATCTCTTTATATTTATAGTTCCATATTTCTTATGTTTCATATTATATTATGTTTTATACATATTATTTTTGCAACTAGTAGTTCTTTACCTGTATATTCTGTTCCCCATTTCTGTTGCTGTGACAATTCAAATTTCCCTTTGTGAAATAATAAAAGGCTAGCTTATCTTATCTTCTCTTATTTTGACTTCAGTTCCAAATTAAGCTGTACCAACTAAAAATTACAAGGATAACAATCAATAGTAAAAGGTTTAAATGTTTTATTTAAAACAGAAAGACCACGTTTGTTTTCCTGAGGCAGCTGTACAAAATGTGGCCAGCAGATGTCGCTAAAATGCCTGAATAATTTTTCGTATTCAAACAGAATGTTAGTCTCTCCCATCAGTATGCAGAGGTTTTGTTGTAAATGCTTTGGGAATACTTTACCTTTAAGTAGTCAATTAGCGATTTTATTTATTAATCAGTAACCCGAATGTGATTACAAGAATTTTAACTTTAATGCGTTACAGGAGCAAGTTGTAATATTTCTATATATTGGTATACCTAGTATTTACTAGTATTAAAACCTAAACATATGCAGTACTTTATTGTCTTTGTTTAAGCCTCAGCACGGCTTGTGAACGCGCCTGGGCCTCGTGCACGCGCAGACAGCATCGTGCACGCGGAAACGTCTGGAGTGTGTCTGAGAGAAACTGAGGAGAAATGGCGCTGGTGGACTTTGAGAGACTCGGGGGAAGTTTATCGTTATTCACCGACTGGAAGATTTTCTCCTCGTGTAAAGACTCTCGGCTCCGGATTCTCTCTTTTCTAAAAGTTGTGTTCCTGAGGCACTTCGTTACGGCTCAGGTAAGAGACCGGCGGAATGGCGTTTTCCCGTTAAAGCAGCAAAGATGCTTCATCATGAAGGCACTTAAGCGTTAAAACACCGTTACTGTATTAAACGCCACATCCTGACTGAAACCTGTGTGTTTTATTGATTTTATTCGCCCCGTCACAGCTGAATTTTAACGTACGGATGCCGTCGCTTAGCAACGCAGTCACGGACCAGTTTTAAACTTCAACCGTCACCGCTCGCGACCACCTTTTGTCCGGCGCAGGTGACGTACTGCGGGCCACGTGACCACCTTAGAACAGGTGAATAGAATTACTTAAATCGCGTTAATAATTATTTCACTTTATTTACAGCAAGAAAAACTCTTATTTTTTATTTTACTTTATATAAAATCTTATTTTACTGCTTAAATGTAACCTGCATCAGTATAAAAAAATGTTTTTTAAAACTATGATCAAATTGTTCTTAGATTATTTAAAATACGAAAACTAAGCGATACTAAAATCATTGATTTAAAGGATATAAATTTATAATAATATTTTGGTTTATTATTTAAACAATGCATATTTTTATAAATTGTTTTTAATTATTTACATAGTGTACTATTCATTTATTTATACAATGTAAGTTTAGAGTTGAATATTGCCTATTGTTTTTATTTAAATAATCCACATTTTAATGAATTATTTTAGTTGATTTAAATAATGTACATTTATTTTAAAAAAAAGCAGAAACTTGGAACACAATTCAGAATAGTTTATGTTATTTAAAACAAATTTAGGTGTAAATTATTTTTGTTATTTAATCAATATACATTGTACATTTGTAGTTTTTATTTAAATACATTTGATATATTTTTTGTACATTTAAAATAGTTAATTATAAAATCATATTTGAAAGATGTTTAGAGTAGATAAACTTTTTACATTTAAAATATGGAATTTTAGATGATTTAAATGATGTATGATATGTATTTATTTTGTATTATTAAAACAATACCCTATATATTATTATACGGGTTCAAATCCCGGCAGTCAACTCAGGTCAGGTTTGGCTTCATGTGGAGACACGATTGGCTGTGGCCGAGGGAGGGGAGGCTGGATGGTGGGACCATACTCCCATGCTACAACAGCAACCTCTGTCCCACCCCACCTGGGATGCTGGGTTCTCTGGGAATATCCCCGTCACCCTGAGGAGGACAAAGCAGGATTTTTTAATAAACATGAATTCGAATACATAGCACATTTCTGCAGCAAGCAGCCCAATCTGGCAACACTGATTACTTCCACTGGGTGTGTGAGGAGGCGCTGTGCTGCTGGGTTCTGGTTTGGCATGGCTTATTGGAAAGAGCTGCTCCATTCATTCAGCAGGGCTACACACTGGAGCTGAAGAGTTGCTGTTATTGTGATTATCTGTTTCAGTTATTACCTCTTATTATTAACGCATCATCCAGATTGTAGCCAGTTGCAGTGCATTGTGGGATTTACTAGGGCGTTGTTTTGAGAATGGCAGTGGGTGTTGGTGTCGTAGCTCATGAGTGTGCGAGAGTGTCTGGTGTTGTTTTTAGGTTCGTACCCTTTTCTGTCCCATAAGGTGTGAGGCAGGGTAATAAGCAGAGCTCTGACTGACAGTGTGTTTACATATGGCAGGAAACTGTCCAATCTGGCAACATATATATGAACATATACAGGTTAATGCAGAGCTCTCGGTTCTAACTGTTTATTTTATCGAACGAGACGGTTTCACTTCCCGGAAATCCACCTATTAAAGTTGCTATAATAATAATAATAATAATAATAATAATAATAATTTGTTTTCATGTTTTGACCCTGCTTATCCTCGTCAGGGTCTCTGGGGCTCTGGAGCCTATCCCCAAATTTCACAGGGCACAGATATCGTCAGTGGGATGCCCCTAGTGCCAAGATGTTATGCCATCCCAACACCATAATAATAATAATAATAATAATAATAATAATAATATGGACAATTCTATAGTTTGTTTTCTTATAATTATAATTATAACCCACCACCCGACCCGGGTTTGAGTCCCGGCTAAAATTCCGGCTGGGTCGGCAGCACATGCCGGCACGGTGCCACAACAGCGACCCAAACCAGCCGCCGTTAGACCGACATCCCTGTCCAGGTCATGTGGGGATAAAATGGGAACAAATATAATGTTAATAATAATATAACTATAATAGGAAGCATCTAATGTAGTAAAACCGTAACATAATATTGTAATAATATAGTAATAATAGGATAATAATAAAACAGAATATTAATGCCGATAATAAATATTATTTTGTAATATTAAATAGTATTAAATAATGTAATTTACATTATTTAACGTCTGCTGATTCTTTTTATTTTATTACCCTATATTAAAAGATTATGCTATATTATTAAAATAAAATAATAGCCATAAATAGTTTAGAGTCTTATAAATGAAATACATAAAGGCCAACCCTCTTGATTCCAATCCGTTCTGATTAATAGACATTAAACCCGGCACCCTTTTTTATTTATTATAAGAGTTTCTTACAACACTTTGGCCCTCATACGTGCATTCCGGAGATAGTTTTAGTCTGTGTTAATTTAATCTATATTATTTATGAAATAATCCAGGCGCGGCGTGTTTCTCTGGTAGTCTGTAGGTCACATGACCTTGCGTGAACGTGAAGTTTGAATCATTTCATGGTGTGACTATGTATAAGCTAACCAGAATGGCTGTAATGTTATATATTGTTAACGCAGTCCAATCTGGCAGCAGCAAGAGTGACAATAATTAATCGGGATATTATATAATGGATAGACAATTAAAATGAGACGTCGAACCGATGTGTTTAAACCTATAAATAATAACTGGTGACATTTACGGGTCATTCTTTGTTTTGCTACCCTGTAAGACCAAGCTCTGGTCCCAAAAGCCTGTACTGAGTTAAATACGAGCTATCCCTTTTTTTATAGTTATAAATTTAACACCGCTTGACCCAACCCTGGGCCTCACAGGTCGCAGACAAGTCTGTACGCTGCGTTATATTTAATAAAAATGCAATAAAAAAAGAAATGATGATTTTTATTCCTTTTAGCTTTGCAGATTTAATGACTCAATAGCTGGACCTAAATCACGTTGAGCACGAGGAGTGCTGTAAAGTCAAAAAGGGAATTAGTGAAACAATGGCTCAATGCTGAAACATCATACATGAACATTCACCAAAAAGTACGTATTTATTGATTTATTAGGTATGTCAATTTAATTGTGACTTACAGAAGAATGTTTCTCTATCAGGGCTATGCTAAAATTCAATACAGCAACATCTTGCGATATGTATTTTCGTGATATACTAGATCGATTTTCTGAAGGAAGAAAAATCACGTTTTAAATGGGATGTAACTACAGTCTCCGCTCCTGTAGATGGTGCCGTACAGTGTTTTGACTATGTATACAGCATACTCCGATTTAGAAATCCCATAAAGAGAGCTGGGTTTTATTTCAGTAATCTGATTTCTCATAGCATGGATTTGCTAGCAGAAACAAATGGTTGCCAGGTCCTCTTACTCTTAGACATTTTGCTTCTCCTGGGCTTATTGACGTAGACCCGGTGGGGGATGGCCTTGTTGGGATATGGCAACCCTGGAATTAAGTGCAACACCTTGTGTAGACTCTGAAACGCATTTTATACTGAAGAAAATGAATGATTTGATTATTTAATGTTAACAGTTGAAGTTTGCATCCCGTATTCCTGTGAGATTATTATTATAGAAATCCGATCACTGCCTGGATCATGTGTGCTTCTTGATCGGATTGCCGACAAATCAGATTTTCTGCAGTTTTCGGATTATTTAGTGCATGTGAGTGCGAGGTTTAGTAATCAGAGTCTGATGTTTCAGACATCAAAGTAAAAAGAATCAGGAGAAGCCCGATTAATGGCCCGGACGAGCTCTGAGTCAGCAGTTGGACGACCTTCAGTCGTATCAGAACCTTTCTCTTACCCTTTAAAACAGTAACACGCCTGGATCACGTCAGTCAACACCACGCGTGTTCCGATCCAGTGTCCGAAATATTGTTAAGAATTTTTATTTTATATTCAGAAATATTATTTTTAGGTATTCTTGGCTGAGGGGCGGAGATGACGGGCTTTTACATAGGCCTGTAGCTTACTCTACTGTCAGGAGTACGGCGGATATAAATAAACACTGTATGATGCTGGTTTAAGCGTCTTATTAAAGTCTTTATTCCGATTCTTTATTCGGAGTGGTTCCTTCACTGCTTATTTTCTCCATGCATGTAATCCAAGCAGCACGCTTTGGAGAGCTTCCATGCCGACGACACGGTTGGGTTCAAAATGGACCACTACCACCTTCATTAGTGTTAGGGAGCCTATCTAGTTGACTAGATGAGTAGCACTCAAAACACAGCCGAAATCTATAACGCGTCCTTCTCATTGACCTGTCAGCAAACAAACACTTAAATATTCCCTCAAACAAAGCCTTGAGTGACCGAATCCGTACACACCTGACCTGAACCGGCACAGGATTGGGTACATGGGACTGAACGCCTGATCACCCGTTGAAATATCCTATAATTGGCTGCCTATTTGAAGCATTAGAGCTGCTTTTGCTATGCACCAGTATGGAGGAATATGAAACATGCATACCGTATGGGAAACTAGCACCGGTAACGCCCAGCACTGACTGACACCATTAATAGTAGGCGGGGTTTGAACGTAAATGGACCAGATAGGAATTTTGCCATCGAAAACAATGTGACATGGCTCCCGCTATCTGAAAATTAACCATCCATTGTCTGTAATGAGATTTGACTCTCTAGATAGACTGTAGACTCTCAGGGGTCGGGCTGGACCTGCGTTACCTCACGTTACCCGAAGTTATTATGATGCATGGAACCTGAGATTTAATTTCAGTCAATAAAAAGGAATCCAGCGCTTTGTTCCAGTTCATAGACTCCATTTTACATATTTCTTTCTGATTGATTACGTGTGAAAGCCGGTTTACCTGGGGACGTGATGGGAACGTGGAGGGAGTGTGATGCTCTGGGTAATGTTCTGCTGGGAAACTCTGAGTCTGGCATTCACGTTGATTCCAATAAGTGTGTGTGTGTGTGTGTGTGAGTGTGAGTGTGAGGGGGGATTCTGCGTTCTATTGTCCGGTACGTCCCCTGCTTCAGTGACTCAGGTACACACTGTTCCACGCTCGACTTTCCCACCAGCCGTGAAATCCAATTCAGATCTTCAGCGTGTTTGAGCTCTGTACCTGCTGTCCAGATACTTTCAGCGCTCACAGCTACACCGAGTCCAGCGTTTACTTCAGAGCTTATCAAAAGCACGCCGAAACACAAAGGAAGAGGGACTGCTTCTTAAACAGACCTGGATTCTAGTGCTTAAAAAGTTCTGTTTAGATCAAAGGTTTTTAACTTTATCCACAAAGAGCCGTGTGGTTTTTATTCCGACCAAAGCAGCTGAATCCAACTGATCTTGGTCTTCAAATGATTTCTAGGCGTTTGGCTTGAACGAGGTTCTGCAGCCACACTGACTCACACCTGATGAGGGCAAAGTTTCACAAGATACCATAAGGAAAAAGTTATTTAAGCAATAACACACTGTAACGTTCGATTTTAGGATAATGACAGAATCAGAATCAGAAACTGTTTATTATACAGAAAATAAACACAAACATGTTGAATGATGTGCTTTAATTTATTAAAAAGAAACTTTATTTACATTCAGCAATTAAAATGGGTCTGATTTATAAGGCAGGCTGTTACTAAGATGCACTGTTCTACCACCGAAGCAAATCAGAGTGAGAGCCCGGTGTTAGAACCAAAGCAGGATCAGCGCTGTCATTTCAGTTCCTTGATTAGTGATTCTAAATGAGATGAAGCTAGAGAGAGAAAGAAACAAACAAACAAAGACAAAAAGAGCCGGGCTTAACAGATCCATGAATGAAGCTCCGATCAGCCCGGGGATGGTGTTTAATGAGAGACGCCGAGTTTAACACCAGCAAACGCCGTGAAGGAAATCAGAAAGAAGGAGCTGCTGGAACCGGCGGAGCTGCTGATGCTGTATAACCCTCCCGTAACATTTCTGCTGATCCATCAAACCAAACCCAGCTAGAAGCTGCTCCAGCATTTCTGCTGATGGGACTCAAACTGATCTGCAGTCGAGCTGTGGCTCCATTAAGAGTCCAGGACCTCTGATTTACTCTACTGACTTTATTATGTTTCTTGGTCTTTCCAGCTTAAATCCAAATCCTGGTTTGTACTTAAGGATGATGAACCTCGGCTCACTGGAACGATCAGGCTGCTCATTAAGAGCTTCAGCTAACTACATTTAAATCCAAGTAGACATCTTTTACTTGTGTAATTATAACGTTGCTGCTTTGTTATGGCTGGCGTCATTGCTAGGTTACGTGTGTACCTGGTTATCGGGCGATATTGGCACTTCTACAGCGTCTCTCAGCCAATCAGATTCCGGGGTTGGAGCTAACTCTGGTATAATAAGTAATAATATTACATTTACATTTACAGCATTTAGCAGACGCCCTTATCCAGAGCGACTTACAATTGGTACAGTCTTACAATCCAAGCAATTGTGGGTTAAGGGTCTTGCTCAAGGACCCAACAGTGGCAGCTTGGCAGAGGTGGGATTTGAACCCTGGACCTTCTGGTCCATAGTCCAGTACCTTAACCGCTAGGCTACCACAGTCCCAATGTTAATATATGAATCAGCTGCAATTCACTAACCAAACTCTGCAGTGACATGGGTTCAGATTCTTCTCCTGTTCTGTGATCAGTTCATCATGAAGGTCGTTATTGCTTTGCACACTTTGATTTTAAAGCTGTAACTAAGTGTGAAGATGCTATTCTGACCTGTCCAAGACTGCACATTGGAACTTATCACCAAAAGTATTGGGACTGCTGAATATCCAGCTGAATTTGCATCAATATTACCTGCACAGGTCGTCTGATATTCCATCTCCCCGTCTCTGAATATGTTCTCAGTCTGGTCTTTATTCTACACCAGCCTTTAGAGGATGGAAGTTCTGACACTCCTCAGGGATCCCCTCCATCCTCCATCCTCCATTCCTCCATTCCTCCATCCTCCCTCGTTTTTCTCGCTGCACGATTTGCACGCCGGTTTGCTCGGCTTTAAAGACGACTCTTTATAACTTTCTACCTTTCAGCCCCTTCTGGCGTCTCAGAACAGGCAGTCGCTTTTATTTCAGATATGCATCTGCTCCCGCAAGAAGGAGGCGCTGGAGGAGAAATTTGGGACCCGAGGGGACAGGAGACATTTTCCGTCCAAATCTGATTTTTTTTTATTGGTTTGCTTCCTCACGTAGAACGAGATTCAACGCTGTCAGAATCAGAATTAATCTCATTTTCCACTCGCTTTCCAAACCTGCCTAATCCCTTTCAGGGTCGCAATGAGCCAGGGCTAACCAGCAGCACAGGGTGCAAGGCACCAGCACCATATGGGTGGAAGTTAGGACAATTCTAAGGACCTGTGACTGAGAGGGGCCCTAAAATGTTTTGTTTTGGTGTTTTTTAAATTTCTTGCACTAGTTTTTTTAGGGGCCCAGTGTAGTATCTTTTCATGGGGCCCAAAATCCCTGGTGGCGCCCCTGCATGGCATGTGCCAGCCCTAGACAGAGTGCCATCCCATCACAGGGCACACACAGACCCGGGTCTCTGGAGCTGTGAAGTGACAGACTTTTCCCCCCCAGATTTTCTTTTCCTTTCTTTTCTGCCTTCTTTCCATCATGTCTTCTTTCTTCTGTCTTTCTTTTTTGCTTACTTTGCTTTCCTTTTTCCATGTCTTTATTCTGTGCTCTTTTTTGTTTCTTCTTCATTAGTTTTCTTGCTTTCTTTTAAGCTTCATAATGTTTTATTTTTTCTTTCTCTTTCTTCATGTAAGCATACTTTTTTCATTGTTTCTTTTCTTCTTATTCTCTTTCCTTAGTTTTTGTTTATACCTTTTCCTCGATTTCTTTCTTTCTTATTTTTTCTTTCTTTCTTATTATTTTTTATTTACCTTTTTATTATCAGTGTATTTTATTTTTGTAATTCAGTCTTTTTTCTTTCTCCTTTCTTATTCCAAACTTAATTTCTTATCTTTCTACTTTTATATCTTCATTTATGTGTTTTGTTTATCCATTTTTTCTTTCTTTGTATTTTATTGTATACTTATTTTTTATCTTATTTTATTTGTTATGTAGGGTGTTTTATATAAGTTTAGTATTTTCTCTATAATTTCTTTCTCTTTCAGTTTATCTTTCTTTCTTTTTTGTCTGTTTTCTCTGTCTCCATTTCTGTACTTTCTTTTTGTTTCTTCTTCCTCTTGAATTTCTTAATTACTTTCTGTTTGTTTTCTTTCTCTGTCTCTTATTCTGTTCATACTTTTCATCACACATCTTTATTTTTATCCTTATTTTCCCTATGTCGTTGAGTTTCTTCTTTCTTTCTTTCTTTCTTTCTTTCTTTCTTCCTTCCTTCCTTCTTCCTCATAATTGTTTTCTGTACTGATTCCACTTTATTTATGTTCTTCATTTATGTTCATTGTAATATTTTTTCTTTATGTTCCTCCTGAGATCCACCAGGCTTTAGTGGGATTAACACCAGAAGAGTCTCTTTAGCTTTCTGATGTGACACCACTGAAGTCAGTGCTGACACACACACACACACACACACACACACACACACACACACACACTATCAGTTTCACGGTTCAGACCAAACAAGCTTCAGCTGAGCGTGTGACCTTCTTATCTCCAATCAATTAGAGCCTAAAAAGCATTAACCTCAGCACGGGACCGAGCCGCAGGGTCAGGGGTCACCTCGTACCTCATTAGTGATCACCCCTAACACACCCGCTTTCACCGGCACCTTCACTCACTTCTTCTTTTTCTTCTTCGTTAGCTCATTTACTAAAGAGAACGAGTCTGTTGGGACTTTGTAACGGTATCTGAGGAAACATTAGAAATCAGGAACTGACACAAAGCTCCAAAAATCTCCAAACCCTCTCGTTTCTTTACTTCCTCTGTCTCTTAAACTGTACTTTTTATTTTTGTTTTTCCTTAAGTAGTTTTTAATATACTTTCTTTACATTCCGTTTTTTAATTTTTTGTCTCCATTGTCATCATTTCTTTCTGTTGATCTTTATTTCTTTTTCTTAACTTTTTTTTCAAATATCGTAATACTTTGTTCTGCTTTTCCTTTCCTCCATCTCTTCTTCTCAATTAGTTTTCTGGTGCTTTTATGCTCTTATTGGTTCTTATTCTTATCTTACTTTGTTTCTGTATCTGGCTCTAGTTGTGTACTTTTTGTTTGTGTATTCTGTTCTCTCTTTCTGCAGCTTCTTTACTTATTAACTTCTGTACTTGTTTTCATATTCATTTATTCTTTTCTTATCATGATTATTTCTTTTTCCTCCATTCTGTTTGCTTTTTTCTGTGTTTTCTCTTTTTGTCCTTTCCTTCTGTCCTTGTTCCTTTAGCTGTTTATTATCAGTGTCTTGATGAAGGGTTGTGTGGTATTACTGTAAAACTCTGAGTACAGTACTTTAGATTTAGATTTTGTTTTTGTTTTTTTCTGTATCTGTTATTATGAACCATCACACCCCTTCAGAAAAGTGTTTTTATTTTTTGTTTTTGTTTGTTTTTTGGAGATTTTGACAACTGTTGAATAAAATTAGCTTAAAAACCCAAAGGCAATCCCTGGTTCTGGACCAGGAAACAGTTTGGATCTTATTATTCGGGATTTTATTCCTCTTTTATCCGCTCTGCCTTCGCGTCAGGTGAAAGAGGAAATCCAGCTGCAGTTTTAATTGTGTCGGTCACAGCAACAGAAGCCGATTCTCCATTGTGGAGCAGATCCCACCGCGCTAAGGGGGGCTCGTATTTTTCCCCTCGTCTCTCTCGGTGTTTAATAAAGAACGCTGCGCAGACTTTCATTAAGCAGCTGCTTCAGGCAAACACAGAATAACTACCAAACCCCGCCACGGCACAATGGAAGCTTTATTAAGTTCACAGACTGATTTAAACCCCAAAACCAAATGGAACACTCCGTTTGTTGGGTCCACGAGCTCTGTTGTTCAGAATTTGAGCTTTTATATTTTTGGTTATTATCAGGCGAAGTGTCTTTAGTTCTGTTTTACACTGCAGGCCACGAATACGAAAACAAAACTCCAACAGATTTTAACACTAAGTCCGGTATCCATGGTGCCACCTGGGCACCTCCAAGACCGGCCTCAGCGACTAAATGCAGCTGGTACCCCTACTTTGGTGACGCTCAGTTCCACTGGCGTATATGTGCATGCTACTTTGGCATGTGCCACCTACCTAATCGTTATTGCAGACCGAGTGCACCCTTCTTGGCTTCAAAAATTGGCCAAATTCACCAGATTTCAGTCTGAGCATCTGTGGAACATCCATGGAGGCCCCGCCTTGTATGTTCCAGCACTTGCGGAGTCCATGGTTTGACGGGTCAGAGCCTTGGAAATATTTGGCAGGTGGTTATAATGTTATGGGTCACAGTACTCAGTGCCAACCTCTGCCCACTGTCGAATGCAGTTACAAAGGGCAAGCGAGTGTCAGAACTGGACCCTGGAGCGATGGAAGAAGGTGGTCTGGGCTGTTCAGTTCTGTTGTCTTTTCCGTCACCTTGACTGTTTACCTTGACTGGGCACTGTTTACCTGGGGAACTTCAGTCATTGTTTGAAGACCAAGAATTCATTCCACCGTCATTAAATATCATTAGTCCAGTTCATACATCGGACGGTTTGTTTGATTTTTATTTGCCTTCAAATTCAAACAGAAGTTCGGACTTGGAGCATGGGCAGCCTAACTGACACACTAAAAGGTAAATAGGGTGTGATCGTGCAGGTCAGTCTGTGGCGGTAATGCACCAATGTGGTATCTCAAGCGCCACTAAACCCTCCCAAAGCTTACATCATAGGTATATCATATATTGTTGTGCATTGTTATATTATTACGTTATGTGTATGTATATTACATCAGTTTACGAGAGCGATTTAAGACACTCCCTCAGTCTCTTATTGAAGTCTTTATTGATTATGATTGTTGTTTTACGTTCCTTTGCACTATCCATGCTTTTAATCATTAGGCATTAAAAAAATCTTTGACTTTGAACACATCGGAGTTCAAACGGCCCTCTGGAACCTATTAAGTTCCAATTCCGAGGTTCCACTCTACGTATGTTTCATTGATTATCCTAGTTTAGTACGTTATTGTTATTAGTTAAGTTAAAAACAAATCAAACCCAAATAGTTAAAGGATAAACTGTTTAGGATAACGGTTTTTCCTGTGATTCATTTGAGCTGGTCTATAATGAAGGTATCTTCCACACCAAATGCGACCTTATTTATTCGCTCTCTGTTTGATTTGGGTTTTGTGAAATTTCACCGGGGACAAACACTCACTGACCCATCACCATAATTACCATCACTTCTAGTGTTGGCATAGCAACACCAAATGGCCAAGTAGCTGTGCATAGGGATTCCCCCATCCGATATTAGGATCAGATATTGGTCCCGATATGAACAAAATTTGCTGGATCGGGTTTTGAAAAATTAAGCCGATCCATGGGACCGATCCAACATCCGCAACATCTGCAAGACAAATGTCACAAGGAGCGGCGGCGGCAGCAGTGGCACTGCAACATACATGTAATAGTACCGATTAATAAAGTAACGATATGTAAGTATAGTTTAAGGTGTTTGACATTTTTATTTTTTATTATATTAGTGACGATTTATGACATTTGTATCTACGCTTATATCCTTAAGTCTCAGCTCATGCAGCAGCGGGACTAGAGCTCTCGCCCAAGACATTTGAACCAGGTGGTGAAATTCCAAAAAGGATCACGTCACAATATTTCCTATGTTCACATAGTAGACCGTGTTTATCATTTATCAGTGTTTTTCACCCTTCTACTTTGGGTCTGTGTTGGTCCTCATTACGTTAAAACCAGAACACACCCCAGATTTAGGATAAACCGGCTCATTTATGCAACTGCAGCAAAAGCAAACGCAGCGTTTGTCCATCAGAAGTCTTAAAGCTTCCTGCGGACGCTGAGCTACAGGTCCTGGTTTGTCAGATCACACACCCTCAAACACACACACACACACAGAGGGTGGTGTTGGAGGATCGAGTGCAGTGTGTTGGTCCTGTCTGATAAACTGTCTGTAAAATGGAGGCGCTGCTCGATTCTTTAGCATTGTGAAGCCACCGGCCCCAGGTGGTGTGTGTGTGTGTGTGTGTGTGTGTGTGTGTGTGTGTGTGTGTGTGTGTGTGTGTGTGTGTGAATTGTCAGCTCCAGCGGAAGCTCGTCTCAGCAGCCTGAATGGACACAAAGCCCCTCAGACACACAACTTTAGCCTTTATGTTTGGCCCCGTTGCCCTCCGAGCCCTTTGATTAGCAGAGTAGGGAGCACTGACCCCCACTACCACCTCCATCTCACCCCCTACAAACCCCTACAAACCCCCTCCAGGGTGCACAGGCTGCCACTGCCGACCCCTCCTTCTGCAAAGTGGAAATGCTGCGCCGGGGCGTTTGGGCAGCGACACCGTGCACCTTGACCCGTCTAGACGCTTTTATCCATTTCTGTTTGTTACCAAGCAGGCCGGGTGAACCCTGACCTTTACGCTTATTTATCAGATTTTTTTTTTTTTGGTTTCTCTTCATTTCTTGTTTTTGTTGTTTATTTAAGAGTTGCACACTTGTTGTGGAATTTTTGCTCTGGGATTTTATTGTAATAACGTATGGTTTTGTTCTTCTCATACCGTCACGTCCTCCGTCGCTCATCCAAAGAATGGTTAAAATATTTTTGTTTTTTGTGTTTTCTTGGTACCACAGGAACGCTGAGGGGGGAAAATCCACTTTTTCAGTAAGTACCATCTTAGTTCAGTTATATTTTTTATTTGCCGCCTCCTGAATTTTTACACAATGATAGCCAAAAAGTTTGAGCTTGTTGTTTTTCTAAATGGAAAGAATTCGAGATCTTAAAGCATATGTTTTAGAATAATAAAAAAAGTCTGGGCACTTCCCAGCTGTTTTTTTTGGAACGTCTAACACATTGTCTCTCAAACTTTTGTCCTATTTTAAAACCTGAGCATCTTACACTCCAATCTAAGAAACTGTGCGGAAGCTGATTTTTATTTTTTTTTCTTTTGAGTAATGAAAGCTACTAATATTTTTTGGTTTTTGTTTTGTTCACTACAAATTTGGAGAGCTCTCACCCTCTGTTGTCCTCTGTAGCAGTTCAGAACGTGGAGATCGGCGCCAAATTGTTATGATTATATCCCATTAGAATGAAGAGTGGAAATGTGGGGTTGTTTTTGTCCTTTTTGAACGTTCAGTGCCAAATCCTGACCTTTCAAACAGGCGTCACTAATAAGTTTAATATATTAATATATTTTCAATCTAATGTTCTGCTTGGGCTCCAGTTTTAACCTGGATCAGCTCTAGATTAAGAAGGTGTTTCCGTTATTATTTGTGAGTTGACTGGTTTTATCCGATGCACTGGCTTTGGAGCGATTCTAAATAAATTGGTTGAAATCCAGGTGACTATCTGAACGTACGCCAGTTTCATCCTCCCATCGCCGGTTTCTGTCCTGAGCCTGGAACCTCTCCTCGGATTTCCGATCAGCCCCACTCGTTCGTTCTGCCAGTCATAGGCCCTCGGCGTATCGTCACACCTGACCCGGGATCAGGCCGTACAGAACAAATGCTTTATGCAGGGCTCAGAAAATGGCAGCTGCAGTGCAACGCTCCACCCACTCCTCCATTTCCCGTTCCCTCCATTCTTCTAGTCTTTGCTTCCTTTGGTTTTCTTCTCGCCAGTGCATTTAGTTGTCATGAATAAGAATTATGACTCCATGCCCGGCTTACCTGGCGAGTTGGATTAAATTTGACGTACGATATCATGCAGGATAGACGTAACTCCCTTACATCCTGAATTAAAGCTAATTGGTTGCAAATAGCAGCAGATACATCTGGTTTGTGCTCGACCACAAAATGTTGATCGGCAATGAGTTTTTTTGGGTTGTCTGCAATCTATGTTTAAAATGCCTGTAATACTTTCTGTCCTGATATCTCTCCTTGGCGTTACATGCAGTTTTCCCCTCCCTGCGTCTCGCCAGCTGGGTATTGAAATATATCAGATCCAGGCGATTGGTGATTTATCACAAAAGTCGCCGATGTTGCGATGATTCAAGGGTCGACATCGTTGAAATGTAAAAAAACGTCCATCATAAAGACAAGTGTTAATCCTGTTATCGTTAATACCTAGGCAGCAAAACACCAGATACACAGCAATCCCATAATTGTTCATTCTTTTTACATTTTTGATTCATTTTGATGTTTTTTGATGGATTTGTGTGTGTGCCTTCACTGTGTAAAACATTTAAAATGTATCAGATGCTCAAATTGCATACTGTAATTGCTAATCGGCGTCCCACAAGGATTTGTTCTCTGTCCCTTATTGTTCTCATTAGGACTGGACGTTCTATAACCAATTAAATCCAGATTAATAATATTTAAATTGCAATTTTTGTAGTTCTTTTGTGTTGATCTTATTACACATAATTTTTAGTAATAACTAAACATCTAAACTCCCTTACAGGACTGTGCAAAAGTCTTAGGCCACCATTAGATTTGGTGTTGACATCATGGTGTAATGACCATATATACTTTTAACCTCGGACTGGACACTCCATAATGCTCTCTTCCATTGATCTTTAGCATATCTTAGCCTTTTCACCGATTCTCTTTCCGGAAAAGTAGTTTTTTGGGTGCTACCCTTTCAAACTGTACTGTAGAAGGGTCACCTTGGAATCTCTGATGAAGATGAAGCTGCCAGATGCTGCTATTGCTCAAGTGACTCTGTTTTTTCAGAGTTTTTTAATCCTGCATATAAATGTCCTGCATTTTCTGGTTGTTTTGTAATAAAGACTGAGAAATAGTTATATAAGCAATAATATGTATATATAAAACTAATGCTGGCCTATTTTAGCCTAATCGTAGACCAGTTACTTTTTATCTCAGTTTTATTTTTTGCAGATTATAATTCGGTGTCTTATGATTAATACATGGCTGACATCGTTTCAGTCCCTCCAAATGCACCAGATCCATCTGCTGTAGATCCAAACGCTCTACACGTGATGATGCTGGATGAAATTTATTTAGCCTTCCACCTTTTGCAGATGTCCGACTGGAATACCAACCACTCCCGAATATTTCCACTCCCTCCCTCCCTTCTTCTTCTTCCAGCCTTTATTACCATTCGTCTCACATTTCTCCATCTCTGTATAAAATCATTAGATATGTTTTTCCCCATGTTGTATCCAGCACTCATCACAAAGAACACGTCCAAGCACTTGGGGTGATCCCACAACAAGCCTGTCCTCCCTCAGACCCAGCCAGTTGTACCTCCATACGTGAGTGTGGCTCTCACAGTAACTGAGTAGCGACAGGGCGGTGACGGTGGTGCCGAAAACCAAAAAAGCCAAAAAAGGGCACATTCAGGAAATGTAAGGCAGATGAGATGGAGTAGGGTTACGTGTGGTTCTGTTATAAGTTGATAATGTGTTGGTCTCAGTAGTGGCTTCACCAATCAAGTTTACTTACCGGAGACATAAACGTTTAGTAAAGCTAAAGCAGAGACTGTCCCAGATCAAATTATATTATTATCGTTTGGGATTATTTAATTTAATAGTCAGCAGCCTACAAGTCTTTAGAAGAAAACAGCATCGCCAAAGAACCCTACAAAGAAAGAAAACAGAAAGGAAAGACAGAAGGGTAGGAGGAAAGGATGGAAGAGAAAACAGAAAGGACAAAAGAAAAAGTAAAGAAAGAAAGGGCCAAAGGAAAGAAGAAAAAGAATGAGAGAGGAAGAAAAAAAGAGAAAGGAACGAAGGAAGGAATAAAAAAGAAAGAAGGAAAGGGCAAAAGAAAGAAAGACAGAAAGGACGGAAGGGAAGGAAGAACTAGCAAACACACAGGACTTTTGATTGTCAGGATAATTTGGGGGGGGGGGGGGTTGGGGGTGTAGGCATCCTTTTTATAGTGCAGTGTGTGATTCTTACAATTTATCGGTTAGACCTGAGTAACATCAAAACTAACAGTACTTGGTTTCAAATAAAAAAAATGCTGCTCCTTAAAATCTTCTCAAAATCAAACTTTCCAATGAAATCCCTCTAAATCGCTTTTTCATTTGCGTATTGTGTAATTGTTTAAAGGATGTTGTGTAGAATAATGTGATCTGTGTCGGTTTTTTCTCATGCCCTGGCTCAGGTAGGCTCAGGGGGGCCACTGTGGGAGCACAAAGGGGTTGATCCCCTAATTGCACTCCCCTCCCTCAGACAGTGTGCCACCCGACCCATTCAATGATGTTAAAAGCGCTTCACACTCGTTGTTTACCCAGGCAGATGTTGGATTCGGATGACTTTATCCGAATGAGCCTGTGATGTAACCTTTGGTAGAAGCTCTAGACCTGGATCTGGCTGATGTTTTATAAACACAGTAACCCAGGTGTCATGTTTCAGAGAACGACCCACCTTAAAATATCAGTCTGAATCAAACCGTACTGATGATGGACGTGGTGGTGAGTGATGTTCCTAACCATGTGTAGCTGCAGAAATGCTCACGTGGAATTCATTTAGTGTTTGGCCCACGATGTTTGATTCCTATCTGAAGAGCTGAGCAGGTACGATGTGGTTTATTCGGCTGAACGGTTTCTTTCTAACGGTCCTGTCAGGCTGGCTGACAGAAGCTCGGCTGATAAGATGCATCCTCCTGAGCTTCTCGGTTATATGTTTGGGAGCACGGCTACGTTACGTTTTATTTAATCCTATGTTCTTGAGGGCAGATGTGCTATTATTATTAAAGTTTATGTGACTTTAGGGCAAGAACGTTAGCGCGTTAGTAATCAGAGATTGAGACAGGACATTGGCTTCATCCAGATCTTCTCTCTCCTGAATGGAATTGCAGTTAAGAACAGTTAATCAGCGGCGTCTATCCGATTCGCCGACTATTTCAGCAGTCCGTCTGATCTCGCGTGTTTTGATTAATAATATAACGCAAAAAGTCGTGCAATTCTAATCAAACACCATTTTTTGTGCTCTGTCTGCAAACGTAATAAACACTAGCAAAGCTGCAAAGGTGCCTAAACTTTTGCACACAACAAATTAGATTTATTTATTTATTCATTCTTGTTTTAAAGCCACTTTTCCCTGGTCAGGGAGAACACAGGTCAGTAGTGCACCGGGATGGGACGCCAATCCATTGCAGGGCTTCCCCTTCCCCGGCCGTGTCCGCATGTGATGCCTGACCCAGTCAGAAGGCACCACCAGGCCGTGACCCCAGGTGGGCTAGCGTATGAGATTGTTACACCACTGGAGTGGCCAACACATTTCTGTTCATTTTTTCCCTCATAAAAATATTGTGATTACAATAAGCACAACATGTCTCATGGGTCCAACGAATGGAGGAAACGAACGAGTTTGAAAAGTAAGAAATAAAGAAAGGAAGGAAGGAAATGAAGGAGGGAAGGAGAAAGAAACAGAGGAAGAATGAAAGGTAGGGAGGAGGAAAGAGAGGAAGAAAGAAAAAAATAATGATGGAAATGGTGAAGGAAAGAATGTGAGAAAGAAATGAAGGAAGGAAGTAAACAAGAAAGAAAGAAAGAAAGAAGTGGAGAAAGAATTCATGATAGACATAAGGGAAGGAAAGCAACGAAAGAGGAAAAGGAAGAAAGAACAAAAGAAAGAACAAACAAACAAGACTGTTGATCCCTCCGGGGAAGTTTTGGTGTCACCATATGAAACATTAAAGCCGATGGCTGCCTGCAGAGGCTGTGCCACTCTAGGAAATCAGTAAGTTGTAGGACGTAACAGTACTTCGGATTTGTGAGAGGACACTTCAGACTTGTGTTAACTTCATTTAAACAACCAAGACGGCATGCAGGCATGATAGAGACGCGCTGCTGAATCTGAATGGGGGAGAAAGGTGTTTTAAGTGACTTTGAACATGCCATGGTTGAAACTGCTGATCTACTGGGCTCTCACACACAGCGCCACCTCTAGGCTTTACAGAGAACGGTCTGGAAAAGAGAAAATAATAATGCTGTGATTCCTTGGATCACTTTGGGCCCCTTAATATTAATACCAGCTGAGCATTGTTTCAACCCCACACCCTACCTGAGTGTTGTTGCTGGCCATGTGCACCCCTCTGTACCCCTATAAAGGTGGAGTTCTGCCCAAAACATTATCAGAGTAGTTTGTGTTAAACCTTTGGCTATACAGATTGTAAATGTGTGATCGCAGAACAGCCAATATTTCCCCTGTGGTGTGTGTGTGTGTGTGTGTGTGTGTGTTTGTGTGTGTGTGTGTGTGTGTGTGTGTGTGTGTGTGTGTGTGTGTGTGTGTGTGTGTGTGTGTGGACAGAAAGGATCTTCCTCACAATGCATCTGCTTCCTTTGTCCATTCCTGTGGGTTCAGTTCTTAGGAGTCTCATACATGGGAGATCAAGAGTTACCAAGGTGCTTGGCACACACACACACACACACACACACACACACACACACAGAAGCACACACCGAGTCTCATTTCCTTTAGTTGTCAAAGTCCTGCTGGGGTTCTGTTGGAGGTCACTGACACTAGCACTGGAGCTTTTCCCACTTGTTAAAAAGGTGAAGACCAAAGTGTGTGTGTGTGTGTGTGTGTGTGTGTGTGTGTGTGTGTGTGTGTGTTGACATACCCATCATGTTCCATCGATTAGACCAGACGCTTGGAGAGAAAGACAAACCAAACACATAACATAAAAGGTTATCTTTGATATTGTTATGGATTAAGGCTGCTTCTGGCCACATTATAATTTGATCAGCATGTCATCAAAGAGTTTACAGCTTTTTCTATATTCCTACAAAGAGAGAGACCAGCGTTTTTTGAACAAGCCATTTTGCTGCATAATGTGCTGCATTTAGGCCTGATCTTCTAGTCGTGCAGTTGCCCAATTTAGATGCCAACAGTTTTACTTCTTATCTTTTAGTCATCTAATCATATATTGATTCCTCTGATTCATTCATCTACTCCTGTAGTTCTAGTCTCTTAAGTAAGACGTTTCATCTTCTCATTCTGACATCTCGTACACTGGTGAAGTTGTTTGGGCTTTCAGATGTCCAGCTCTAATATCCTCTGGCTTCTAGTTTCGAAACTAGTTCCCTTTAAGGAGTCCAGTCCTCTATTTCAGAGATCTAGATGTCCAGTTTGAGATTTGGCCCTGTAGGTCAGAGGTCTGCTTCTCTTTTTCAGCAGTCTGGTCATGTACTGCTTCCTGGAAGTCCACTAGTTCCTGGCTAATTTTCTAGTTCTAATTATGTCCTTACTTTCACACATCGAGTCTTCTAGTTCAGAAATCTGGACCAGTTTAGATTCCCAGTCATATCGCTGTCTAGTTCAAAAGTCTGGAATTTTGACTTCCAGTCTACTCTTGTATTTCAGACATCTCTCCTCTAATTAATCAGAATGAATCCGATTTGATTTTTTTTTGAAGGACAGTTTAGATGAGGCGCTTCATAAACTCGTCCTCTTTTCTTCTTCCTTCACCAGTCGTGGCGTGAACCCTAACCGCAGTCAGATTATACCAAATTTCTTCTGTTTCTCCGTTTGCCTCCATTGGTTTTTGATCTTAGGGGCGTGATGAGGAGCCTCGGCCGTCGGTGGCCGCTGTGAAATTGGCCTGATGTCAATTCCTTTTCTCGCATAACTTGCTCCGTTTCCGAACCTGCATTCCAGGAAGCGTTTAGCGAGCGTCGTCCAAAAGCTCAGCGGGCGGTTTTACATGGGGGGAGGGTCTAGTTCTGATCACAAAAGGTCTATGGACCTATTATAAGGAAGCCGGAGAACCCTTCTTTTGCTCACTTTCACCTAGACTTTGATCTGCTTTTAGGAAACGTGGACGGGTGCTTCAGAGCTTCGACTTTCTCTCTCCTTTTGAAGACTTTGGCGATTTGTCTGTAATTCTGTGAACTATCGCTCTTCTCTCCATGAAGATTGGAGAGCGCTTCATTCAGGCCTGATCGTAGATCTTCTAAGTAGATTCCCTCACTGGTTTCTTCCAAAGTTTTTCCAGGGTTGCATCGAAAACGTTTTTTGACATGCAGCTTATTTACAGGAGCTCAGCTGGAACAATCACTGCAGTGGCCTGAACTAGGTTCTGTGAAACAGGTCGCTGGACGTTGACCGGACACTACTGTAGTCTCATGTTTTGACAACATTATGTTATAAAGGGTATTTTCCACAAGAAAAATGTGTGCAAACGATACGTAAATGCTGCAGCGATATGTGAGGGATTGAAACGAGTGAATGACAGACTTCTGTTCTTAAACTCCCACCTCTGCTTGTGGATCCGCAGCGTTGATTGGCCAATAGTTTATGGCCAATAGTTAATAGACAGTTTTTTATTTCCTATTATAATTCTTAAATATTTTAAGACATTGATGGGACAGTCACATACCTGGATTAATTCTGAGACATCAGCCAGCACCAGTATCAGCAGAACCATTTAACTGGTTAACGTTCCGTCACACGTTACGTGTTAATTACACGCATGATGTGTGAGTCACAGTTACGGTTACGGAGCTGCGATAGTTTCCCCTCTCTGTCTATTCCACGGAAAATCTCAGAGTTTTATCAGTAGGTTCCTGTGTCTCCAATGCTCCTCAGGGTGGGGACTTTACCAGACCAGGGGTGCCCCCACGTTACACTCACTCCACATTTGTGGAGAGATAGGTGGACTCTCTCTCAAAATAATCTAAAAGGCTAAAACACACCAGATCTGGTGCTATTCAATACAGGCTTTTGCAAAAGTTTGGCACCCCTACTCAAATTCTATTTTGTTTCTTTTCTAAATGAAAATCTCTTCAAGAACAAGTCAGTGCTGGTTTTGGGTCGAATCCGGTTCTATCTGTGTGGCTAGGACTCCTGCCCAGTGGAATAGGGCAGCCTTGGCCTCATACCCTGCAGAACTGGCACGAACTGTGTTCCTTCTCTCCAGGAGCTGCTATTGCCTGAGTAGCAGACCACAGGTGCCCCCGTGTAACTTTAATGCTGTGTTAAGTATGGTGTGATTCCTTTATAAACTGTTCATTCCTTTAATAACGGTGTCTGGATCAAATAAAAGGTTACCCTCAAAGTTACGAGAGCTCGTGTGTTTCTTTTGTAAGTGTGATGAGTCATTTATTAAAGGTGATCTACAGAGAAGCTGCAGTTTGTGCAGAATTTACAAAAAAGGTTCATCCAGTCACAAAGCCCAGTGTATGATGGACTGAATAACTTTAAATACGCCTTAAAGGGGGTCCTCTGCACTTATATAAGGAATCTCCCTTACATAAGTCACTGTAGGCTATAGCAAACCCAGCCAGGGGTCGAACCCAGGGCCGTTGCCAGCAGCCGGCTCTTCCGACCAAGTCACAGGAGCAGCAGTCCGTATTTATCCTGTATAAATCAGCACAATGTGATAAGCAGTCACAGTGATGCTGAATAAATATTTGAATCCTATGAACTGTGATTATGAAGCATCCCCATGTTTGTGCCTCCCTATGCTGGTTAGGGTCCTGGGGTGTCCTTAAATGGCAGTCCATCCAGGGATGGGTAGGGGTTGGAATTTCTTGCAGTGCCAAGGAATGGTGCCACTCTCAACCTGCATGATGCCCAACCCAGCTGGAATTGCTTCTGTGCCAAACAAGCGCTAACCGTCGTTGATTTGTCAAGGGTTAAAAAAGCTTCATCCTCTTCAAGTCAGGAAATTATGATTCTGAGTTCACTTGGAGTTAAAACTTTTGCACAGCAGGAAATCCTAAGATTAAGAACAGAACTGCAGAGAGACGAGCTGCTGAGTTTCATCTTTCGCGTTTATTTTAAACTCTTTTCCAGACACAATGCATACGGGATACAAATTATTTACACGTCAACACAAAAGAGAAAGAATTGAAAAATTTTGCATTATGCGTCTCGTTTCCGTCGATCAGCTCTGGGATTCCGACCAGCGTTAAATTCATTCGGTCGTACCAGCAGGTGGCGCTTTTAAGGCAAAGTGTGTTAAGTTTGGTGGATCTGAACGCACACTAGGGGTGTGACGATGTATCGGTACCGCCGTAACCGCCAACGACCGCGATACCGATACCGATAGCGATCGTGACTCTTTTTGCGTATGTATAAAAATAAATAGGTGCACTATTTTCCAGTCGTGGTGATATATTGCGTGATGATAAATAAATCTGAATAATATATCTCTATGCTATACTGGTATAGATAGACGTCGTGTGAAATCTGCTAAAAGATTAAAAAATGCTCTGCAATGGCACGGCACCTAGTACTGACGTTTGTGGTTGTTATATTTTTTATTAACGCAACATTAATAGACGGGTTATGATTCGTAAATCCTGTACTGCAGTTAAACATCTCAAATATTAATCTCAAAATATCTACGACGTTGCTCATACATACCATGATCTGTTAAACGTTCTTTTATTATTAGATAGAGTAACGTCAATAATAGGTGCCTTTACGTTAGAGTCTGTATTACTAAAGCACTAAAGTGAGTACTGAAGAGTAAAGCTGCGATCACACCAGGCTGTTCGTCAAAATTCACCATTATAGACGCTTCATTTCTTACATTCTTACATTTATCATCTACGCCACCCTTTTTGAGTGGGTCGGGTCCCTTTTTGAGGCTTGGTCCTCCCAAGGTTTCTTCCTTATAGCGTTTTAGGCATTTTCCTGGCCACTGTCGCCCTAGGCCTGCTCAGTTTGGGATTGGCCTTAGATCTTAGAAGATAATCTAAAATGGTAAAGCTGCTTTAAGACGACGCTCCACTGGTAAAAGCGCTATGGAAGTAAATATGACTTACGTTCTGTGAAACAGGTCGTAATAATATAAATGATATCATGTTAATAGAAAACAATAAAATAATAGTAATATTATTTAAAACACAGTAAGAAAACATTACTTTAGTACTGTACTGTATGATGCAGTCTTTCTTGTCTTTGGATCGTTTATAAAACTTGGAACATGTACCAAAAACAAAAACCTATTAAAGGCCTTTTCACAACGGGTACGAGTTTTAACGTAGCAGGACCTTCACACCAAGTGCACCCTGAACACCCCAAACACTCCGGAAACTCCCTGCTTTGGCTTTCTTTAATTTCCGTTCTCTTAATGCGTTGGAGGTTTTGCTGTGTCTTTTTCACATCGTCACCTTAAATAAACAAAAACATGAGCTGAGATGAGCGCAGGAAGCTTTTTATAGTTTGTGGTTTTTCTTAGATAGATAATCAGACGCTTCCATCCAGTCCCTGTGAGCTTTATCTCCATCATTCTCCAGCCTTTCGGTTCTATTTAATCGAAACAGGCTCCGATCAAAGCCAGCGTCGCAGTCCGTCAGTGTGAAGGACGGCTAATATAGGTGTGTTCTTTTTCAAAACCTTTTGTTGGACTCGATGTGAGAAGGCCTTAAGACTGCAATTCTGTTTTCTGTCAGCAGATGTCGCTCATACTAGTTTTCTGTCATTCAGACATGAAGTAGATTTCCTATCACAGTACGGCGAACCTCGCAATTCGAACGCTTCTTTATTCGACTAAATCCAAATTTGACCTGCCTTCCTGAACCAATTAAGTTCTGATTCGGAGGTTCCGCTGTATAATTCTTAAGCCCTTGGACGTTAAAGCGAACGGACGTCGATCCGATGAACAGTTAACAGCGTGTACCTGTATTTAATTAATGCCCACGACCCGCTTAACGTAGCTTTACACCATGTGGTGTAAATACCTCTGAAAAATGTTGGAACTGAGCAGTTTCAGCGTAAGACGATTCCACATCACACATGAGATGAATTGCGTGGAGAACCGTATGACGAGACCCCAGCGAAAGTTCCTAAAGATAATTACCACGCACTGCTCGCATCGCAACGTTCTGCCACAAATCCGCAAACGCTCTCCTGTCACATCTCGTTTTTGTAGCTGCACCTTTGAGGTTCTCATCCATACCGGTCCTCCTATTGGTGGCTTTAATCCAAAGCTTCTGACCATGCCAGAACTCAGTCGTCGGTCATCTTTGGTTGCGGTAGCACTGAATCGGCCTCGTTCCAAAATGATCCGTTTCGATCTACTTAACGATCAGTTACATGCTTTACAGTGGCCACCTTTATGGACTTTAGGAACCAATGGAACTTGGACAGAACCGGACCTATATCCTGGATTTTCCAGGGTACGAAGCCATGGTGGTGTAAGGGTTAAGGCACTGGACTATCGGGCAGAATGTTAAAATGACGAAACGAAAGTCAAACCTGCCCAACTCAAAACTGGATCAGCACTCGAACCCTGAGCCGCTCTGGTTCGTATCCTGTCTCTGGCGAGTTGAGTTTCGAGTTACGAGGTGTCTTTTCAAATTTGACATTTCTAGCCGTTCTTTACGGTGTTGTATGGGTTTATTCATTTATTGTTTCATTTAAATCCACATGTAGAGTCGAGATGGCATTACACTGTGTTTAAAATGAGGTTCCTTTCGATTCAAATCTAATAAATAAATAAGGTGTTGCTGAATAACATACTGATTGACTCGTATTAAAATATCAGTTTTAAGCGACCTGGTGTGAACGCAGCTTCTGACATTCAAAGGTGTTTCGCTGTTAGAGCAGTTTACTAACCTGATATATAAGGATCATGATATGAAGTCTGATTATCATCCTGGTTGTTTCTCACATCGTTCCACCCCTAATTCACACACACTTGTTTTCACATAATACTTTCAAACAGAAATAAAAAAGAGGATCTATTGTACGTCCGTAATATGCTTTAAATCTTCATGCAAAAGGCCTCGGAACCGCTTCGTTCACGTACACGATAAATATTTCTTAAAGTCTTTTTTTCTCTCGGAAAAAAAATGACACCATCGATTATTTTTGTTCATTTTCTTCATATATTTCTATAAATACATAACATCAATAAAATGCTATTTAATGCTGGTTTGCTTCGCTTCTCGTTTCCGCAGCGTTTCGTTTGCGTGTATAGATCTGTAATATTCACGATAGTTCTGTCTCGGTAAGTCGGAGTGCTACGCAGTTATAGGCAGCAGTACGATACTGTACAAAAAAACTATCAAACAAAATGACAGCGATGAAAAAAGATATTGCTCTTTCATAAAAACTATGCGGTTTAAGACTTTTCGGGTGAATCCGGGTCACTGGAACTCCCTTTGTTTGTTTTATGGATTCGGAGGCTCCGTTAGTCACGCAAATTCCTTCGCTTAAATTATCTCACAGTTTTATTTCGTCCCCGAATGCGCCGCCCCCCACCCCGTCGCTGCAGCACACGAATAACAGAACGTCACCCGGGTAAAAATAAAGAACAAGCCATGTTTAATGTAGGCATGTGCCGATTATCACTTACGCAACATCGTTCGGTAATTAATACACGTTTACGTCCGCGGTTTGTTCATGAGTCACATTCGTGTCGGTCGATTCGCTCGATAATTCTCACGGCTACATTCGGAGAGCTCACGCGCAGGCTTGTGCAAAATCGATATATTATCGCAAACGTATCACGCTGGACGAAACGGCTTGTGCAAAAGTTTCGGCGCCTCTACAGAGCTTGTACTTTTACTTTTGTCTCTGAACTTAATCGATCGACACGTACTCACGTTCTTTCCCTGTCAACGTCTAGAGAAGTACAACATCTTTTGAGGGGTGCTGAAACTTTTGCTTAAGTCTGAAACACTAAGTGCTACATGTCATGTGTGATAGATATCATAGTGCTGGATGGATCTGATTTTGGCACTAGGTGGTACTGGCACCGTTACAGGGTGGCGTTTGCAGCGGGTGCAGTTTTGCATAGGCTTCGATGTTTTAAAACGGGTTCCCTGCAGATCCTGTCGCTTCTGTTCGGCGAGAAACTGAAGCTCCGCACCGAGCGCTCACCTTCCTCTGTGCATCCGACACCAAGAATTGGGCAAGAGTTTGGGCACCCGTTGGCAAACGAAATGTGACTACGAGAGCTTTCTGCACACGTCACGAATCATTATCTGGAATCTGGAATTTGGAAAGGTGCCTGAACTTTTCATCTAATATTACGCTCAGTAGGAAATGTGTCTCGTTTAGGTTTGTTCCCTGCAAAGCAAGGGTCTTGGGCCTAATTTAAGGGGTGCAGGCCCTGAACGGCTTCGGGAAAATAAGCAAAGCAATGCCATGAGAGCCCAGCTTTAGCTATGAGGCCGTACAGCGTAACTCGCCTTACAATCATCCGCTGTTAAAGGTCAGCTTACTCCAGCCTATCTATCAGCAGATTCCCAAAAAACATTCCACGTCTATGACGGTTTTTCCGGGAGCTTAAGTGCCATTCACTGAAACGAGCACTTTTTTTTGCTAATTTCCGACAAGCTACCGGGTCCTGATGAGGGCAGCTCCGTTTTAAAATAAAGAAATACGTCGTTTCGTATAGTTCAGAAATAAAGGCTGGTGAACTCCAAGCGACGTGATTCTGCTCGACCATCGGCACATGCCTAGCGCATAAGAAAGAAAAGTCTCGTCGATGAATATTCACAGTTGCAGAAAGAGTCTTTGGGTTTCTTAAGCATGATGTTTTCGCAGCCGTGGAAAGCTCTCGGTACTTTATTACAGCGTAAAACCTCAAATCCGACGCCATTTATTCGTTTAGCGTTCGTTTTTTTTCCTCGTTCAAGCCTGGCGAGCGGTAAGCGTGTCGAACCTCGGTTAATGCTGGTATGTTTGTACACTGGCCCTTGAATCTTAAGAGTTATTGCATTGGAAAAACAAGCCATCGCGTCGTCCCGATTCTACCCCCTCGCCTCTTTCTCTCGCCACCTCCACCGCAGTCGGTGTCTGATTTGTCCTCCTTTATCCACCCCTCCTTCTCTACCCCCTGGCCCCGATTGTCTGATCTGCCCTGCATGGTGGTGGTGGCACAGCCCTCCTACCCCCTCTCGCCCTCCCAACCTTCGTCCCGCCCTCTCCTGGTCTCACTCGCTGTCTGAGTTGTCGTCGTTGTTTGCGGTGGTGGTGGTGGTGTGGTTGTACAGGCCCTGCGCCATCAGGTGCAGCGCCAGCGTGTTCTTGATGCCCGAGGCCTTTTTGATCTTGGCCCTCTTGTTCTGGAACCAGATTTTGATCTGCGACTCGTTCAGGCCCAGCTCGTTAGCCAGGCTCTGACGTCGCTGCTCCGTCAGGTAGCGGTTCGACTGGAACTCGGCCTTCAGGCGCTGCAGCTGCTCGGCCGTGAATGCCGTCCGCGGCCTCTTGTCCTCCTTGGCGCCATCCTTCTTCTTTGGTTTGCGGGTTCGGGGACCTGGGCATGAATACCAACGTGTCAAAAGCAAACGCAGGAAAAATAACCTCTGAATAAACACCTGCCACGCTGAATGACAAGCGGTTGGTTTTAGGTGGTTTTAAGATTCGGATCCATTTGGAAAAACTGGTTTTAAGACTTGCACATGCAACGTCCAAATAGTTTTGGCTCCGTGGTTAAGGTCCTGAGTGACTGATTAGTAGTTATACCATTAACCCATGCTTTTAACCCAGAAATGCTCCAGGGTTTCTTTATCATAACTGATCCTGAGCTCGGACGTATTTTTTAACTATTTTTTAATAGTTTCTTACCAGCAGCTACAGTGAGTAGTAATTCGGTCTGAACTGAACACCGAAATTTCTGTTCTGCCTTTTCTGAAATCAACCAAACTGGTGACGTAAACAATAAGAGACTGAAATTATTCGCCCTCAGACGACCTTTGATTTGAGGTGAGGTTTGAGACACATGGTTGTTTTATAATATATTGTGGCCAAAATAATTCCTTAATCTAAATTCAGCGCAAATATTCCACCTTTTTGGCATTTCAAACCAGATTCGCCTAAAACCGAACAGACTAATGAGAATGCAGGAGTAAAAGAGATTAGAATGACTTGAATTGATTTTACAATCTTTTATGTTTAAATTAACGTCCAGTAATTGAATCTTTAAAGCTGCTTGCCTAACGTTCCTACGTTTTCATTTCATTTAAAAATAAGAAATTATCATACATCTGGCAAAACCGATGACGTATCATCTACAGCCAAAATTCCAGTTTGGCTTTTCCTGAACCAAACGTACAAAAGACTGATTGAATAGAATTTAGATTTACTTTAATTCCCTTAAATTTCATTCCCATATTCCATTACGTTCCCCACAACGTTCACCTTAGAATTGAAGCAGTTGGTGCATCAGACGTTATTCTAGCATGCTGATGGTTTTTCTGAACATATTTTCATTTCACAGCCACTTTCGTTTTCTGTAAACAAGTTCTCTGAAGAATAACCAAAACAGGCAGAGTAGAAGAGTTAGAATAATATCTTTTGCCAACATAACCACAATAAACCTTGAATTAATGGATGCTCACTCTTTGCATTTTAAACAGTCAGTGCATTATGCAGGGTTCCAGCATAATGTTCAATTCACTGAATATGTTTACGTGTACAGAATAATCAAATCACTGCAAAGTATCAGATCAGATCAGATACTGACAGGAAATTCAGCCCTCAATACAGTGCCGAATTTCCTGATTTTTCTAACCATTAGCTTGACCAAGCCAGTGACAAAGGAGAGAATAACGTATTGGAATAACTTAAACTGATGTTGGAAATGTTTTGTATTTGCCAGTAAATATCCTCCAATAGCGAAAAGCCTTTAATTTCATGGATAACATCTTCGTGGATTGAAACAGTGAGTGTATTATGCCTGGTCCAAGGATGTTTATGTCCTTGGACCATGCATGTCCTCCAAAGATTTATATTTTAGGGATAACTGGATTCATCCAGGATATAAGAGAAGAACAGATTGAACTAATGATTAAAATAATGGATGTATTTATATATAAACATAAAATATCCAAATGTTTCATGTAACCTGCTTTCCGGGTTTAAAGCGGATTTCTGTCTTAATCAGCTTTCTTTCAATATGCATAACCTTTGCTTTGTTTTTATATGTGATACAGAAAGGGAAATATACTGAATTTGCCACACTACATATATTCATTCACACAAAAAGATATCAAGTGAGTACACACACGTGACTGGGTTTGGACTTAATGTGTAAACTATAATTAACAGCATAAAAACTGTGATAAATAAATAAATCATGAGGTAAAATGAGCACATAACAGTCTATGAATATCCTATATATGGACACCAATGAGCTCTGGAGTTAATTTTGAGTTTCCAAGGAACACCCATAGGAGTGAAGGTCCCAGAAAAGGTTCTTCAGGGCAATGCCAATTGAATAGGCAGTTCTTGAACCATCTTTGGTTGGTGCTGTACTAAAGAATGCATTTGTTATGTGAAATGGTCTTCGGCTCTTTTTGGCACCAGAACCGGATTGTTATAGGTGGCCCTTTGGCCATTTGTGGTCGGTGCCAATATAACGAATCTAAGTATTTGTGGCGTGAAATGTTCCTTGGTGGCACCAAAATGGTTAAAGAGCCATCTCATCAAGGTCCACAGGACCTTTCCAAGGACTTTCACTATCTAAGACCATTGGTTAGGGTGGGGCGAGGCTCGAGGTTTTGAGCTTTACGTATTTGACATAACGAAAGCAGGTCGTTTAATGACTGCTTTATTTTTCTTTATTGATGGAAATTACAACGTTATTAGCCTCTGTCGTTACCCCATAGCTTGGATCAGGTGGTTTAGTCTATAGTACAGTCGTAGTGAGACTGTAATAGACCGAATAAAAGCTACAGCTGCTCAACGAATCCTCTCACAGCTGAAGCTGAATATTAATGACAGACTCCATTTTGGTCATTTTTGGAGAGGAAACGCCCTTCCAGAGGCTTGAGATTGGATATCCTATGGTTATTTTGAGTCAGTTATATTTTTTATGTTTTACTCTTCCTGTTTGTATAGAAAAAAATAAATGCGTTTTGCCCTGGGCTACGTAAGAACCACTTTCGGGTTGCGCTTCACCACGTCACGGTTCATTCGAATAAAACACTTACCTCTTATTAAAAATAAAAACAACGCAGTCGTAGCCTATATTTTGCACTCTCACATCTCGTACACCAAGACTTGGAATATTTTAAAAGGCTACGTTTAATCTTCAGTGCAGCGCCAAATCCTTAGTTCTGGTTCGCAGGCAAATTTAATTAAAAAAAATAGTTTAACTAGATATATCCTACTCGATGCTGACCAAAGGAAGGGTTTATAACATAATAACAGATTTAATGAATTTGTTTATTTTAAATAGAGTATTGCAATCTTTTGGCAGAAGGTAACCATAAGTAACCGAGACCCTGCTGTTCATGGCGCACAACCTCCTGGCTTTGAAACAGCCCGTTCTTGCTTCTTTTTGGCCAAATTCTCACTTCGTTCAAATTCTGAACACATTTTAAACCGTTCCTGGAACAAACAGTTAACCATACGAGGTCAAATATTGTATTCAAAAGAAATACTGATTGCAGATGCGTTTTGCAGTGTTTGAATAGGAAACAGAATATCAGACTTTATAATAGCCCCGTTTTTTGTAAGTACTCCAAATAAAATAAAATAAAAACCCAACGCCTATATCAGCCCATGCTGTGATGGGTGAACCAAAACGTTATTAATATTCACTATAGAGTCCATTTGAAAAGTCGAAATTAGCATTTCATGAACACTGTCTTTGCGTAAATAGACAAGATTATAAAATGTTTTAAACGTTTATCTGTTTGAAAGCAATTCGGTAGAAGCCTAATAGCAGAAAGGCTACCAATCTTAATTTTCAACATTATATTTGCATGATTAGGCCTACCTCTAGAGAAGGTATTGTTACCTTATTGTTTCCTATTGTTTATCTGGCTGTGGTTCTCACAAACTTCCAATATTGTTCTTTAAAAAATAGCATATTGTAGAAGAATCATTTGGTTCCCTCGTTATGGTTCAAGTTTTGGCTACAATGAACTAGAGAATCATTTCCCAAACATTTGTGATGTGCCATGATTCTTTAGTTAATGTTGGAACCAAAAATATTGCCGAGCTACACCTGATACACCAAATAAACATCACTAGTGTATAGAAGACTCTATTTAAAAATGTTATATTACTACTATTAAAGAAAAATGGCTAAAGAACCCTAAGGAACCTGATAGCGTGGTTATTCTATACCACCAACGAACAACCTTTTGGGTAGATCTTTAAAATACGTATTTAGAAGAAATCTCCAACTCTTAAATTGAGTCTTTTTTTAAAGTGGGTGCTGCTTGGATTCATATCTACTGGACATTTTTGTAATTTCACCAAGGGAAAGTCAGTTTAGCTCGCTGCATGTCATTAGCGACCTGCTAATTTCATTACCTAGAATAAAATATGGCGAAAAAAAATCACCACAATTCAAGACGTTTCTTCTTTAAACCTTAAGACTCGTCATGACTGAATCTCACTTTAATAAAACACTCAGAATGTTAATGCATGACGCTAACAAGCTGTCTTGGCGTTTTAAAACCACACCAGAAACCTAAATTCATCGCCTGCTAGTTCAAATCCTGTCAGAAACCCACCGAGAGCAGCTAGCAAGAACCGCTAGCTTGTTGCTATTATTAGCCCTTATGCTAGCGGACGCAAATAAACATCGCAGTAATAAGATGTTTTCCAGGTCTGCAGGTGTTAATGCAGTCCTGCGGGTGTTAATTCGATGTTTTATTATTAATCAAACATTACAGGTGTTAACTCAATGCTTTAGATGTTAATTCGACCCTGTAAGAGTTAAATTAGCTCGTGATTTTTTTTTTTTTTTTGCTATGTAGACCCGGTAGTAAGCATCACATCACATAGGTTCAGTGTATATAATTTAACTATTTGTTGTCTATTGTGGTCAGATTCAATGTAGTTATTTAATATGTATTATTTAAGATGAAGATTATACAGCATGAACGGGTTTGTTTTGTTTTCAAAGGAGCATTCTGATTTTACAGAGTGGTGGTTTAATTTTAGAGAACAGATTTTCAGAACATTAATAAGGCTACATTTGTAGCTATAGGAATGCTGACTAAACAGATTACAAATTTTATAGGGGAAAAATTATGTTGTATCTGAGTAAGCAAAAATAATTTAAAATTAAAAATTTTAACCATCCTGTAGCTGTACCTATAACCTAATGCTATTATTCATATAAGGTCTGGTATTGTACAGAAGGACACACATTTCAGAAAGTGGTCCGATTATTTATATTTAGATCATTTTTTACTTTAACCTTTTTTACTTTATACCTTAACAATAGGAGTTCCAGTAGTTATTTTAATAAGATTAAGACTGCACTTAATGGTTGGATTATCTTTAATTTTAGGTCTAGGACTATCCAGTTTAATGGAGACACTTAGACATAATTTTTATTTTTATTGTTGTTTTTATGTTTATCACAATAGTAATTGTTATTTTATAAACATATTGCCTAGTGACGCTGGATTTTTATTCGTTAATGATTTAGCAGCATGTTGACATTTATTCCTATTGAAAAACAAATGTAGGCTGATTTTTTTACAGACTGTTGAAAGTTTGTCTGTAGTGTCCAAAGCACTTAACACCTCTAAAAGTTTATTATGACGTTTTAAAATGATGAGTTGTTTTTAAATAGGCATAAATAATTGGACAAATTAAATGAGTTCACCTGCGGAGGGTCTGTCCGAGTAGCGGGTGCAGTAAACCCAGGCGGGCCAGAGCATGGACTGGTTTGGGGTTCCTTTGGAGGAGTTGGGCTGAGAACGGTCCGAGTCCGAGCTCAGGCACTGGTCGTTGCTTTCCCTGCTCGCTTTCTCGTCGTCAGTGTCCGGTTGCTCTCCTGTGTGCAGAGTGGACGTTCCCTCCGTGGACACGACTCCCACCTGCCCGGGTGCCGTGGTCGGGCTGCTGTCGCCTCGTCTCAGCACGCTTTCCTCCGGACCAAGGTCCACGTCCGTCTTTTTGCGCCCGAAATCCGGCCTCAGGATGTTGTCGATGAAGAAGTTGGTGACGCGATGAGGTGGTGGAGGCGGCGGCGGCGGTGGTGGCGGCGCGTGGCCCGGTGACGGATCCCTCAGTCCGGCTCCTCTCGCGCTCTGCTCACTCTCATCCATACTCTCTGTCCGTCCCTCACGCGCTCCTGTTTTACTCCGTTAACCCTTTTTACCGCACTTTACAGGCACTTTAGAAGATGCGCACCGACTGCGCTCCACTTTGCTCACTTGAAATAGTGAAAGAAAAATACCAATCAATGAGGATCGGGGACAGAAAACAACCCTGATTCGTGCCCGAGGACCCCACAAAAGTAAAGCATAGTTTCAGATCCCGTATGCAAAGTGTAAAATAAATAACTTAAAAATAAAACAAAAAACGTGCTCCGTTGTAAACGAATCCAAACGCTGGAGCTGCTAAACTAATGGCCAGGGTGGATGGAGGGGGCTGCTATAACGGCTCCTCCTCAAATACTTTTACTCACGATTTTTTTTGTTCTTATTTTTTAATACGAGGACCCCTCCTCCTCCTCCGCCCCATTCTGACGTTTCACTCCGTATCCTAGACACGTGCCTTCCACCAATAATATCGCACGGGAGCACTTCAGGTGATCCTGAGTGTGGAGTAACGGGGTAGGGTTCGTTCATCTGGCTCTTTAAAGTGACGGTTCCACCAAATTTACATGCCATCTATTGATTGATTGATTGATTGATTGATTTATTTATCTACCCATCCAGCCATCTGTATTAGTCCATATACGAAGGGTTTGATAGTCATTTATTCAAAAGAATAGGTTAGATTGGCTTATAGTTTTGGTTTTATTGAGCGAACGATTCAGTTGTGTTTTATAGCATATACTAATCTAGTAGAATACATCTAAACATCTATGGCCATTTTGTGTTCATTTATCCATCCATTCATCCACCCACCTATCTTTATATTTACATTTACATTTACAGCATTTAACAGGTTCTCTCTTATCCAGAGCGACTTGTATAATCCAAACAGTTGTGGTTTAGGGACCTTGCCCAAGGGCCCAACTATGGTTGCTTGACATTGCTTGAACTTGAACCCTGTACCACCTGGTCAGTGTAGTCTGGTACCGTAACCGCTGCACCATCACTATCCAGTCCACGACGGATTTGATAGCCGTTTAACTGGTTAGGTTTATTGTTTTATTTTCCGTCCTGCTTACCCTTAATTGTTTTATTGAGCTGATATGAACTCTTGTTTGTCATGTAAATGGTTTTATAGATTATCGGCTCATCTACAAAATTAAATATTTCAACATCTGTCCGTTTTGTGTAACGGATATGTCAAAAAATAAAATGCAGGAAACTTAAAGTGCAACCGCTATAGCTGTAACCCCAAACCAAGATTCATGGTCTCACTTTTTTCCGTCTACAGCTTGGTTTACACAATTATGCTAATCACTACAGATACCCCAGATATACCCCCACCCCATCCCTTCACGCGCTCACTCTTATTTCTCCTCCCATTTCTCAGCTCTTGTATATGTGGAGGACCCAGTACAGTCCCTGCTTGGCTGATCTTGAATGTGATGGAGCGGCCTTTGCCACTTTGGTCTTTTCCTCAAGGAAATGCCGTATGTTTTATTTTTTACCAGGCAGGTTTGACTGATTAAAAATCATTTAAGCTCACTAAACAAAAACTGCAACCTTGACAAATGAATGTTAAGCCCTTTGCGTAGACTGAAACGCTTACGATCTTATCATCCAGCCCATAGGATGTTTTCCAGACCAATAGGATTACACGTTGTGACTGGAAAACACCCAGGCTGGCAGCATCTCGCATCACCCCTCAAATTTGCAGGTCACATTACTGGACAAACTGGCTTTATGGTCTAATTTAATACCCCACACATATTAAGGTTAGCATTGGGCTGAAGGTGAGCATCGTGATACAGATTAACGTGTAGTTTGGAATCTCTTGTAGTCTATATATTCTTAAAATCTCATTGGCAGTGTCACCGATTCACACGGATTAAGCCAGGTTTGGTTAGGGCTACGTGCTTCTTTAACCATTAGGTGATCACATAAACATGAATAGAAATGATTAGAATGGTAAAACATCCGTCTTTAAAACCGAGCATCTAACATTTTAGACGGTACTTTAGGAAACGGAACATCAACTTCTGTTAGAATCATCACGGAAAGCTTTATGAAACTCAGCATTAATATAAAGGTTCGTTAGGAAATGAATCATTGTGGAAATGTTATTTACAGATATAAATCATCAGTAATGCGTTGTGAACCGTCCCGAAAATGTTCTCTGAAGCCATTTGTTGCAGGATCCGAACAAAAGCCAAAAATGTTAACATCAATATTAGTTAAGTAATTATTTGGAACGCTTATATGGGAACCATGTGCTTCTTAGAGAACCCTTTATGGCGCCTTTCAGATAAACATTCAAGAAAATGATTCTTATATCATTTTACCACCTAAATAATGTTTCAAGATTTAAAGCAAACATAAATAATGCTTATAGACCCGCCTTGAAAAAGTTTCTTTACGAAAACAAAACTTTAGAAAACAAACAGCCGAAACTACACTATTCTTCTTAAATGATCTTTTCTTGCGCTTTATAAAAAAAACCACCAATTATTTCACCTAAACAACGGCTAAGAGAGGCACAGTGAAAAGGTCCAATACGGGAACCAAAAAGGAATGCTTTTATAGGAAACCAAACACTTACAGCTTTTAAAACATTTTTTGAAAGTTCGTTAGGAAACCAAATGCCAATCATGTCTAAAAGAACAATCCCTGAAAGGTTAGTATGGTTTTATTGGTTTTAAACTAGCTCATTTCATATATGCACTGATGATAATGATTCGTTACCTGATGTGGCACCTGCAATAAAAACCAAGCAAATGTTCTTTACCAAATTGTCATGATTCATCTACATTTTGTTGTTATTGCTGTTGTTGTTTGTCAAAAAACTCACTGAGTTTCATTATTTCTTCCCGATATCTAAGAGGTCTCCCTTCCCTTCATGAAATACTCCAAGCTCTGTTTTCGTGTAAAACAACTGCTATTAATTTCAATAATTATCCTAAATCGACTCTCTGAACAGATTCAGATCCCGTTACAAAATAAAACGACTATTAAGAAGATCAAACTTAAACAACACACAAGCTCAGCTACAGAGATTTAGAACCGAAAGTATTTAGACACACTACATTTATTTGAAAACCAGTGGAACTAAGGTTATTATATATCATTAATTTTACCAAACCATCAAAACTACCAGTTCGGGGAGTCATGAGGCACTAATGAAACACGTCATTTTAAGGTGTGAATCCATAAACCGAGATTATTATTGCTGTGTTCCTCAGGGTTCCTTCAGGTCCAAATAAATACCAAAGGAGGCTTTCTAATTGGCTTCAGGAGCTGAGGTACATGTGGACACACCTTTAAAAAACGGACTTAAATTAAGTACCATAAAGCAGTTCGTTTTCGTTTTTTGACACGATACAAACCTCAGTTGTTCAATACACTTTTCTAATCTAAAGCTGAACTCGAAAGCAAACCAAAGACTTTAAGTTACATAAACTTACAGCTTTTTATCCAGTCTCCAAAAACAGAAATGTACTTGTGCTTCATTAAGAGAGAATTAACACCAGTTTGTTTCATTAACAGATTGCAATCACATCCTGTTCTTAATTAGCGGATTGTTTTACAATAATGAACACTTAACTGTGTCATGTCATGTGTTCTGTTACTCTAACCCTGCTTGTTCTACCACTTAGATGCAAGTTTTTAACTAAAGTTAAAGTTTATTTTAATAAAGTTATTTAATAAAGTAAGGTAAAGTGTATCCGGTTCTAACCTCATACCCTTTATCCAAACTCAAGAAACAGCAATCCTCCCAGGCTGATGCACAAGTTTTGGCCCCTTGTTAAACTTTTATACATCTACAAGAAACTTCGTTAGCTGATGCTGAATTAAACTAAAGATCATAACAGTTTCATAAGCTCTCATAACATTCTGACTTTATTGAACCGTGAAGAAATGAGTCATGTTGGTTGGTGTAAAACTTTTGCTGTCCCGTTTGAATCTGAATCAGGAACTGTTGTGACCTTATTATTTCAAAGTGCCACCTGGTGTGGTCAGGCGTCACATACGGGCATCTTGAGAAAGTGTGAGGGAGGTGAGGTTGTGTTAGCTCACTATCTTGGTTTGACTCTTGGTTTGAGTGTATGGCAGGGTCTGAGGGAGGGGAGACTGAATAGCAGGATCATCCTCAGTGCTGCAACAGGGACCTGTGAATTCTGGGATAGGCTCTGGACACCCATGGAAACCCAGTAAACTGGCACCAAATGTAAAAACACACTCATTAGGCTATAAAGGCTGATTCGTCGAAATAAGAGCAAATAAGTAAATAAATAAATAATGTATGAGCATTAATTGGATTCACAGGACGTGTGATACAGCACGTGGCATGTTAGCTTCATGCTATGCTAATGAGTGCTGACACAATAATAATATTAAAAGTTTTAAAGATTGAGTTTGAAATATGAAATAAAAAATACAAGCAAGAAGTGACAAAACCAAACAAAATATTTCTTTCTTTCTTACTTACTTTATCTCTTACATTATTTTTACATTTAGCTATAAGACCTTAAATACCACGATTGGTACAAGAAAAAAAATGGTTTATTAACATAAATCCAAGATCAAGTTTAGTTGCCTGTTTTTATTTACTAATTTGTTTAATGCATTTAAAACTGTTATCCAAAGAAGACAAGAGCAAATAAATAACGTAATGAACGAATACAAATATTGTTATAAAAAAGGAGCAAATATATAACTTGTGAGTGTGTATTTTATATGATTATACCTTTACAAATCAGGTCAGTTTACCTGTGTCCTCATTCAGCCACCTATTTCATTATTTTGAAAAGGTTAACCAGTGCAATGAATAACAGTCGAGTTATAAATAATATAAATTAACTAATTAATTCATTAATTTATCAATTCATTATTATTATTATTATTATTATTATTATTATTATTATTATTATTATTATTGTTAGTAGTAGTAGTAGTAATATTATTATGTGTGTTTGGCCAAGTGTCCCCACAAGGATAGAAAAGTCTGACATTTGTTTCCTTGTGGGGACCTTTTGCTGATCCTCAACAGGAAAATGATATTCTTAATCTAAACTGTAACTTAAATGTATGATCTGGTGTAGGTGTGTAGGTGCTGTGTGTGTGTGTGTGTGTGTGCGCGCGCGCGCGCTCTCATTGACTCATTGATCGTGGAGCGCGCTCACAGTCTGCTGCAGGATCGAACACTCCTCCCTTCCTGTCTTCCAGACACACACACACACACACACACACACACACACACACACACACACACACACACACACACACTAGCGCGTCCATTCACAAATCCGTTCACTCACCAGCCTTTGTATTACTAGATTCTGAGGCAGGAGCCAAACACACACACACACACACACACACACACACACACACACACACACACAGAGTCAGTCAACGTTGACATTATAATATACACAAATTATACACAAAATGTTTAGATTAATACAAATACAATTAAAATAAAACGATATATACACATACATATAATAAAATTGTAATAATTATTATAATAGTAATAATAATACGAACAAGGAAAATAACAACAATAAGAAAAAATAATAATACAAAATACAGTAATAATAATAATAATAATAATAATAATAATAATAATTACAGTAATAATAATATTTCTGTTGTTGTTATTACTATAAATTGTAATAACTGTTGTAACATTATTATTATTATTATTATTATTATTATTATTATTATTATTATTATCATTATTATTATATCTGTAAAGCATGGTGAAGCTTCAGACTAAAGAAGGATTTATTCAAATATATTACAGGAGAATATCAGGACTGCACTTCAGCAGAGGCTTAATAGAAGTGATGCAACAAGACACTGAGCCAATACACACAACACACACAACACAAAACCACACAATGGCTACACTTTTATAAGGAAAGTTTCTTAAAGTTAAAGTTGTTTGAAGAAAGTATTTTTCTATATGAGGATCAGAAAAATGTCCCCACAAGGTAACACATGTCAGATCTTTCTGTTGTTGTGGGGACAGTTGGTTTTCACACACACACACACACACACACACACACACACACACACGGTGAATAGAGGCTTATCTACGGGACGCAGATCAGACACTTCAGATTATTTAGGGAGAATTAAAGTCAATCATCTCACACACACACACACACACACACACACACACACCTCTTTTAAGTGTTCACTTGAAAGTGTGCACTCCGGTGTAACAGCTCATCAGCGCGAGCGAAATTAAAACCGAAAGCACTTTTGTGGCTTCACACAGAGCAAAGCAGCGCATCATTAACACCGTGTGTGTGTGTGTGTGTGTGTGTGTGTGTGTGTGTGTGTGTGTGTGTGTGTGTGTGTGTGTGTGTGTGTCCAATAATTTTGTCCCGTTGCTACAACAGCTTCATGACGAAAGGCACAAATTCAGAAAACAATAAAGTGTTAAAAAAAATCCATTTAATGACTTTAATCACACTTTATACATTTAAGTAGTGATCAATACAATTCTAAAAACAATACATTATAAATAAATAGTATTGTAATATTATATAAATACAAATAATAAATGATATGTGATTAACTGCTTTTAATGCCTTTGTTTTTATAACGTATTATTATTATTATTATTATTATTATTATTGTTATTATTATTATTATTGTTATTATTATCATTATTATTATTATTATTGCCATAGCCTTTTGCATTTAATATCATTTCAATCAATAAATGGTGACTGTTTATTACAATAGAATTTTTAGAATAACTTTTCCCTTTTTTTATTTCGTTTTATTTAAGGAACATGGAATGGAATTGAACAGAATTGCAATAGAGCTTAAACTCTCTTACACTAAGCCTTCACATTCTCCCGCCGGTCAAATGTTTATTACTAATACTTTTAGGCAGTTTGGGTTCATTACATGTCCAGTTTAGGTGAACCTGTGCCCATGGCAGAGAGAGCTGGAACCTGGCGTGGCCTTCTGCTGTTCTAGCCTATCTGCCTCAAGGTGTGACTCGAGGTTCTTCATTCTGAGATACTTTTCTACTCATGACAATTGTAGCGAGCAGCTGTCCTAAGTGACTCTGTTCCCGTGAATGACCTCCCTATATACACTATTTAGACACGTCTTAAAATGACTGATCCCTGTTAATATAGGTTTGGGATCTCCATGAATAGAGTGGCAGTAGATTGGGGTGTACTGAACAACTTCTGCCCTCCTAAAACCATCAAGACAACCATAAAGAATTGGTGCCAGCTTTGATGAGGAGCTGACTCATGGAATACCGACAAATAGTTGCTGCATGTTATGGTACACGAGTGAAAAATGGAAGATTTAAGGTTAGGCGTCCACCCCAGTGAATCCCCACTGCTGGGCGAGATGGCATCGTGTGGAACGTCTAAAATCCAAACGCTGTCATGTGCAGACTGGAAGCCACAGTCGGTGCATTATCATTCATTCCGATCACCGTTTCTATTTCCCTTCATCGCTCCCTCTGCACCTTGAGTTTTCTCGAAATTCCTGCCGTCTCCATTCAGGGCGTCTCGAGGGGTAAACTCAGTATTCACACAAAAACAGGTGGAAGCCCCACGCGAGACCGTATGAAAGTATCGAGACTTTCTGCGGTGCTCTTTTCCTTTCCTGAGAAAGTTGCGCTCGTCTTTTGTGCGTCTGCACCCGAGTGGAACGTTCTCTCCATCCGCAGCTGTTTCCTGCTTTGTGAGGGCCGACACCGGCAAATCCGGCGTCACTCACACACTGATCCTTTATCCCCCCCATCCCATACACACTTACCCTGCATTCTCTCTGCACTTCAGCTTCGATTTAAATGATCCCAGGACGGGACGCCTTCCACACCCCTGCATGCACCGAGAGAGGGGAAGCAAGAACAGCAGAAAAAAATAGCAACACTCCTGGAATTATGACGATGTAATACAGGAATAATCAGACGTGTTTGACCTGTTTATGTAATGCCTGCCTATCTTCTCCTGGCTGGCTCACTGTTATTCCCCAGTGGGAGTAAGTCATCTATGTGCTCTAAGTCAAGTGGTATGATATTATGATGCTCTAACTCCAGTTTCAACTCAACAGACAGTGGTCATAAAGAGCTGAGTTTTATTTTGAATTCATGAATAAATATTGCTGCATTTCTTCTTTGGGTTTCAACTCATCTGTTGAAACCCAAAATCATCTGGAATTGATCATTTCCCAACCTGAAGTCCATATTTGTCTTTGTCCCTGTCTTTGTCATTTCCATAGTGACCGATGAAGTTGGATGTTGTGTCGCTGATTTTTGATCCGCAGACCTTCCGTATCACTGTTCTGGTTTTATAGATTTCAACACAATCCTTGAACCCACACTTCACTATATTTGGAATAACAGCTTCCAAAAAAGGCTTCTTCATACGTTTGTTTTGCTGGTTTCCCTTTCTGATAGGTTGCCAGGTTTGCTGCATTGACACAAAAATCACCCAATCATGTTTCAACAAAATAAACTTCTCAATGCCTAAAAATAAAAATATTGACTTAAACCACAAACCACACCTTAATTCCTGTCTGGCTTTCTTTACATCGTAGTAATCCTATATTTGTAGTTGTCTTACTGTCATTACTTACTAATGGCCATCTTTCTTTTGTCGTCCAAATCCTAGACCGACCTGCTCTTGATCAGTTTACTTGATCATTTGCCTGGCTCTCTTCATATCGTAGTTGCCATTACATTCTAGGCCTCATCTATTTCTTACCAGTTTGCCGCTGCATCATGTACTCCTGGCTGGCTTTCCTACACATCCCAAGCATTGTCTAAGGATGATCTTCTTAGGCCTGACCAAGCCTGACTTTATTTATTTACATCCCAGTCCACATCTACTACTGACAGGTTCACTGCGCCTGTGGTGGCACCAGAATGTCCAGGGTTCAAATCCCATCTCCTTCAGCCAGGTTGAACAAAGTAACAGTCAAATTGTCAGTTCAAGTCAGACTTATCTCTATAGCACTTTTTTTTACAACACAAACTCACAGCCTCAAGGGTGACAGTGGCAAGGAAAAACTTTGTGAGTGTTACAAGGTGGAAACCTTCAAAAGAGAGACACAGAAAAGGACCAAACAGTCGCTCTGGATAAAGGTTAGTGCAAAAAGACACATGACTGTCATCTACCAGTCCAGTTTTACTCCTAGCTAGCCTTACTGACATCCCAGGAATGTCCTTTATTCTTATTAATGTACTTACTCGTAATATAATTCTTATATATCTAAGCTGCCCGAGCAGGTTGGGTGCCTTATTGAGTCCTGGTCCTGGGGCTTTGGATCTACGTTGCCTCTATTGTACAAAGCGCTTTAGAAATAAATCTAACTTTTGAGTATGAGGACCTCTAATGGACGGATCCTCCCATGACAGCTGAAGGTGCTCTGAGAAGAGCCGGTGTAATGAGTAATTGACGGTGATGAAGTGTGAGGGTGAAATAATATTGACTCTCATTCGTTCCATCAGCTCAATAAACGAGCGAGAGGATCAGAGCCAACCAAGGCGGAGAGACGAGTGTAAATGCCACGCTGCTGTTTGAGTGACACCGTGGGTAATTTGGCCTGAAGGTGAGTCGGTCACTGGAGAGAGGAGCGAGAAAACAGAAAGTACGAAGTTAGAGATCTAAAAGAGAGAAAACGAACTTCTGTCGAAGAATGAAAAAGACAGCTGGCTAAGGTATTAGTCCAAATCTTTGGAACTGGGATTAGATGGTGAGTCTGAAGGTTATGGTCCAGTCCATGGCCAGGTTAGCAGTCCTACCTCAACATCCCTCATCATTCAATATACATGTGTTATATGTATTATCTTCCTGAAGAACGGTCCAACACGGGTCACAAAACGCACATATCCTTAATTTCAGGAGAATAGTTGCCATCATCGTACCAGACCACTTACTTCCATTGCTGCAAGGTCCAGTTCTGACACTGGCATGCCCATTGAAGGCTCTGGGGTTAGCATGGTGGGGTTGGCACTCTGATCGGTCTGCGACTAGGCAGCCCCATAGCCAGCAGAGGGCGCATTCCTCACGTAACTAAACATGTCTGTGACTTATACCACAGTACCATTTCTGACCATTCGGATCAGGGTGACTTAGACCTTGGATGCCAACATCCTATAACTGGTTGGTGGTTTGTCCCTGCTGGGTCCGACCCAGTTATCCCTTGTGGCTCAGGTCTTTACTCCTGAACCTTTCTCCCACATCTCCAACTTACTGTCTAATATTTCCCAGAATTTAACATGCACTGCTGGAACCAAATATTCAACGTTTAATATTTTGGCTGAACGGTGTTTAGGAAATACAGTGCCTAAAATTCCAAAGCTTCCTCCTATGTTGTGGGAAACGTTGTAATCTTGTAGAGTATTATTTTAATGAATAGCATCGTTCTGAACAAAAAAAAAAAGTCCTGAATCCTGTACCGAATCCTAATAACACTAGTTGGTTACATAACTCGTTACATGTTGGTTATGTTTGCTATTTTGTGCGAAGCCTCGCTGTATTTAAGCTAATAAATGTGTTCCTATGTCCTGTGGATAAACAGCGCCACCACGGGAGAGATAAAATAATCGACCACAACCCCCAAACATGAAGACGACGTCATGCATAGTAGTGAGGTATAGAAATTGCATTCTGCCATCTAGTGGCAAGTAAATGCATAACATTACTTCGATCAATGCGCGTTTTAATTAATATTATATTTAAATAAATATTACTGGGAACCTGAAAATTACACCCATATCATTCACACCTCTTTTTTATTTTTAATTATAACTGAATTAATCAAACCAAACTAAACTCAAACGTATTAAAGTATAATTATTAAACCGCAAATCGTGACGTTAGGCCAGACTTCCGTAGAAACATGCCATATCGCACAGCTTTTTTATTTTTATTTTACTTTACAACCAGAACAGTACAAATCATGCAGCTACAACAACACACATTCATTATTGGAAAAAAATAAAGCTTCGTTCGTTTCGAGTCTTCGACGTTCCCTGAAGTCCTGGTTATGATCTTCCACTCCTGCAGAAGCGTAATGCTCTCACAACTGTCCATTTCCGTTCAGATCAGCTCAAATCACACTTTAGTAACACACACCTCGCTTTGAACAGTACAAGTGGTCATTGGCATCGTAAGATCGTGGCTTAGACCTCGAGCTCGTGAACGTGGGATCATAACATGGAACTAAAGGCGAGTTATTGCTCCGGCGTACTGCATAAAAACCTGTCACGAGTTTATAAAAAATATAAATGAAAATAAATATCACGGTAACTGATTGCACATAAAATCACCTTTTTTCCACAAACGGCAACATTTTCCAGAGTATAAAGTAACCTTGTAAATTCACTCCGTTAACAGAAGACATTGCAAACATCGCAGCCTAGTGGTAACCTGCAGAAATGCGTTTAGAAAAACGTTTGGCAAGTGGATTTCCAGCTGTTGGTTTGCACGCATTTTCAGTTCATGCAAGGTTTGGGACACATAGGCCAAATGGGGGTCAAGAATACACCCAATAAAGTCAGGTATTTTATAATTTGTAAAAGGTTTGCATTGTATAATCTAGAAATTCATGCCATAGTCTGGAAATCAGCCATTAGTATCTCAGTCATGTAAAGTTCAGCTAGCAATGTATAGTCTGGTAAAGATGGACTACACCCTATAATCTGGAAATCACCTTCTAGTCCTGATTTTAGTCCATGGAACACTCCTTAAACACATCCTAGAGTCATATAGTCCAGAAAATACTCAATACTGTATATTTCAGCTCAGAAACTCGCACTGACATCACGTCATCCTTCATATAGTCTGGAAATGGCATAATGTGGTTTTATAGTGCAGAAAATACCCCCCATAGTCCATAATCCAGTAGGTACAGACTGGGAAAGTATCTGAATTCAGTCCAGAAAACACCCACTATCTTTGTGGCAATAAAGAAAGATCATCAAAGTATCTAGAAAACGTCCAATAAGGTTATACAATCCAAAAAATACCCACCATGATCCTATAATTTATGATTATGTATAGGGTCACAAAGACGGGGAAAAAATGTAGGTTCTAATGGTCTAGAAAACACTGTGGTACTTCAGTTAAAGTACTGGTCTATGGACCAGAAGGTCCAGGGTTCAAAACCCACCTTGAGCAAGATGCTGACCATAATTGCTTCAATTAGAAGACTGTATCAGTTGTAAGTCACTCTGGAAAAGGGTGTCTGCTAAATGATGCCCAGAAAAAGGTTAACTGACCAAAGAGTATGTAGAAAATGTTGACTTTGTAGTCCAGAAAATACCCACCATCCTCCTAATATCTGGTATAATTGAGTCTCACAAGTCTAGCATCAAGATCTAGTATCTAAAAACAATTCAGAAACTACCCAGTATCATTCTGTCAATAAAAATGACCACCAAAGTATCTAGAAAATGTCCACCAAGGCCATAGAGTCCCTATAATTTATGATTATAACTAGGGTCATAAAGAAGGGAAAAAAGATCTAGCTTCTAATAGTCTCGAAAACACTGTGGTGGTCTAGCGGTTAACGTACTAGACTTTGGACCACAAGGTCTAAAAATATTAAAATGACCACCAAAGTACCCAGAAAATGTCCACTAAGGTCTTGTAGTCCAGAAAATACCCGGCATAATCCTGAAATCTGGTATAATTGACTCTCATAAAGACTTGGACAAAGATCTAGCATCTAAAAACAATCCAAAATAAAAAGAAGAATCCAGAATAGCAATAAAAGAATGAAGAATCCAGAAAATGACCACCAAAGTATCTAGAAAACATTTACCAAGGCCACATAGTGCTGAAAATATTATGATTATTATAATTATGGCTGATAAATGACTTAAAAAAAAAAAAAAAACAGTCCAGAAAATACCCATCGTAATCCGAAAATGTGGTAGGTACAGACTAGAGTCATAGGGACTGGAATAAATCTATTAGATCTAGCAACAGGAAAATGAAATGTCCTCAAGAAAATGTCCGTTATACTTTTATATTCAGGAAAGAACATGCTAGGATAACTTCGGTAACGTTGTAGTCTGGAAATCACGCACTAGAATCTGCTTAACACAGCTGAATACAGTCTGAAAACAACCGGCAAGGCTGCGGCCCCAAGCGCTCAATAACGCTTTATATTCTGGAAAATACAGCACGCATTCAGATTAGATACACAACGAATCACGCACGATAAGCGACAAACAACAACGAGGAAGGCGAAAAACACGATAAAATCATCTGAAGCAGTGACAAAAGCACTCAGAGTTCTATAATACAACGGCAATCACAGATTGCAAATCTTCAAGGCCGGAGGAAAAACGTCACTTCCCTCCAGAGATCAATCATACGCTATAAGTGATCTTCGGCACGGTCGCTTCTTTTGGCAAATTCTCCCTATTCGGTAGCTGTTCTACTCTTAGTACTAATATTAATAATAACTTTTTTGACGCACGTTTACGTTTTTCCCAACCTTGAAACCTTCCCTTATCGTTAAGCTTTCTCCAGCACAAAATGAAGAATAAACAAGCACTTATTTGGCCACCATCTCTTCTCTCTCTCTCTCTCTCACACACACACACACACTCACACACACACACACCAACTATAACACACTCTTTGAGTGAACAACTGACCCCGAGTTGTGCTACATAATCTCTGGAGTTATTTTTATGCGTAAAGTAATGGTACGTAACGGGTGACGCCAAACAATTACAGGGTCCACATGGGTGGCGCCACTGAGCAGATGGACCGGGCCAGGTGGGCGGCTCCCAAAGTAAGGGGGCCGGACAAAAGGCCTTCAGTGAAAGAGGGTGGAGCCAATCAGATAAAAGGTTTCCGGGTCTTGTATGATTACTGGACATTTTCCCATTTTCATGATGATGACGATGAAGGCTGATATATTTTTGTCCATTTCAAAGTCCACAGAGGAGACCATCGTCTCGCTTCTCTTTAGTCATTGTGGGGTTTCTCCACCGAACCCTGAGGAAGAACAAAGACCAGGTCAGGAACTGTTACGCCCATGACTGCACTAATCATCTAACGCTCAGAAATCAGACTGACCATGGCAAGCTGGCGCCCGATGTTGCCCACCGTCACCCCTCCAGAGAAGAAGATGCAGGGCAGCCAGGAGCGAACGTTTCCCAGCTCCGGAGACGGAAACCTGATCAAGAAACAGTGTCAGAGTTACAGAGTTTAGATAAATGATGGCGTGGGGGTCGTATGATGTCGGTGTTGGTGCTGTTGGCATGATGGTGATGACGTACTGGTAGATCCCGTTGTAGACCAACAGCTGGGTGATGACGGTGGCAAGAAAAGCAGTGGTGATTCCCAATCCGAATCCGCTCCTGGATCGATCAAACGTCCACCACAGGCCCAGAGAGAGAGCGGTCAGAGTCAAACACAGCTGCACGTTATTCACAAAATCCAGCTTCTGAAATCAGCTCGGTTAAGGAAAGTGTGTGTAAGGTGTGTGTGTTAAGAGATGAGGACCGGGAAAATCGGAACGTTCATTATCAGTTGATATAGTGAGCCATGTGTAACAAAGAAATTAGTGTGTGCTGGTGTGTAGCTGTGTGTAACGGTGTGCACTGTGGTGTGTTGGTGTGCAATGACGCCTAGTTGGTGTATAATGTTGGGGTGTGGTGTGTTATGGTGTCTGTTGGTGTGTGTGTTGGTTCGTAATCAAAGTTATTGGTGTGTGTAGGTGTATAACGGTGGACTGGGGTGCGTTTTGGTGTGTGTTGGTTTGTAATCATTTATTGGTGTGTGTAGGTGGACTGGTAATGGTGGACTGTGGTGTGTTATGATGTCTGTTGGTGTGTGCTGATGTGTAATGGCAGTTATCGGTGTTCACTGGTGTATAATGGTGGATTGGGGTGTGTTTTGGTGTGTGTCGGTATGCTTGCTGGTGCGTAATCACTGTTTTTTGGTGTGTAATGGTGGAAAGTGGAGTGTTATCATGTGGAGTGTTCCGGTGTGTGTTGATGCATAGCAGTGGTCCTTGGTGTTTAAATTGGTGTCTATTAACGTGTAATTCAGCTGTGTGAGCTGTGTAGTGGAATACACTGATACAGAACGGTGTGTGTAATGTTGTATAGAGTTGTGTAATGGCATCTGTGGGAAGGATACAGCACTGGCGTGGTTGATCCCCACGAAGACGGCGATGCAGCGCATGACACTCGCCCACTCCCGCTTTAACTTGTGGGGTTCTCCGAGGTGGCTGTCCAAGCACGGATACAACAGACCAACAACGGCTGGAACACACACACATACAGTGCATTTATTCATAATTATATCAGTAATAATAAAGGTGAAAAGAAGCCTACACAACCTCTGGAAATTAAATACAACACACTACTGCAAAAACAACAATTTTTTTCAATTAGAAAAAAACAACAACAAAAATCCACTACTTTTAAACATTTAAAAGGTTTTTTTTGTAAGTGTGTTCCCTGCAGAGGTTGCATGACATCTTTTCTTTTCTATTTAAGCAGAGGCGTCAAACCTTTTAAAAAATATCGTTTGTAAATGTTGTTTTAGATTTTCACGTTTAGGACTGCATATACTGCTTCAGATGTAATTTTCGAACATGCAGGTTTTGTATCGTTTTGTTTTAATCTTAGTATTACAAAAACATACGATGATGTTAGGTACATGAAAGGATGGAATAAAAAATAAGATGTTACAAAACAAAAACAAATCTGCTTGCGTATATACATGCTAAGGAAAAAAAAAAAGTTTTCTTGGGTTGTACTTTAACTGAACAAAAATGTTTTTAAAATGAGAACAATTTTCACGGTTAGTATTTGTAACACTTTTTGTTAACCGCATTAACAAAATATAATATAAACCAGTTAAGATGTTACAATATACAGAAACAAGTTTTTACTTTTTGTACAACAAATTTTTTTTATTTTAAAAACAAGATTATTTTTCAGTTAGAATTTATGATACCTTTCATTAACCAGAAACATGACTTTGTGACCCTTTTCGTTCACCAGAACCTGCATAAGTTCACTTGAGTGTCTGAGAGTGTGCTATACTCAGGATTATACCAGTTTATGGGTTGTGCAAAGGTTTTGATATCCTGGTCCAAATGAAAGTTAGACAACCTTAATAAACTTAAATATAACACATTCCTGCACTTGTTTTGTTATTCTGTAAAAATGTACCGTATGCACTACAGAGTGAACACGTTTGTGGTTTGGAACACAGCCGACTATCAGCTTTCTGCTCAGTGCCGAATGACGAATCGCTTCCTCATTTCTCTGTTTCTGTTTCTTCTTGATTCTTTTTTTACTGAATGGCATGTCGACGCCTCGGCCAATAGCGTGCCACTCACGACGCTCACCAGTTTGAAAATCAGCCAATGGGAGAGCAGCAGACCCAGAGTGACCTCCAGCTGTTTCCTTACACTAAAACAAAACAGCAACTCCACCCTGTAAAGTCAGCTGAACGTCCAATTACATAACGCAGTGCACAAACACAAAAGAACAGAGCGCGTGTCACGTACAGCCCACTTAAAAAAAAAAAAAAAAAAAAAAAAATCAACAACAACACATCAGGCCTGGATTTACATGGTTTTAAAAGAAAATGTTTGGGACATTTGGTCAGATACTGTACTCATCCATTAACCATCAGGCCAGATTTGATTTTAGTCTTACAAGCTTTTGATTGATACAGCAAACGTCCTTTGGATTGGACCTCCAAATGGATCTTAGTTGGATTTCCATCTTAAAACCATTCGTGGTTTTCCAACAGGCCCTAAAGGACCTCTGTGGTTCAGGTTTTAGTAACATTTTGCCTATAAGGACTGGTTTGTTAGGCTAGGAATCAATGCAAAGGTTCCAACTTTTACTGGAGTTATGTGTTATTTCATAGTCGCTGTTTACCAGAGTTGGAAATAGGACGGTTCTTGGATAGTTAATGGCTGTAAGATGAATAGTTTCTATTTAGAGAGCTCTATAAAAGGTTCAAATGGATTCAAGAATGCAAGAACATCTTTTACTTTTAGAACTTTTACTTTTATTGTAAGGATTGAGCCTTTTGTTTGGTCACAACGGTGTCATACCAACATCAAATCATATCATATCAAACTTTTGACTGGTTCATTGAGGGTCCTTTAGATGGTGAACACCTAACTGGAACCATTTCTACTTTTAAAAACTCTGAATAAGGTCCTTTACCCCTCCAGCCTGGATCTACACAAGTTCCACTTGGATTTTTAAGGGCTCTACATAGAACGTTTCAGGGCTCTCCAGAACTTTACATTTAAATCCCTCTAAGGAATTTTAACAAGCCTTTATTTGCTTGTTTCATTTTAGTTTGGTAAAGTATAAAACCATAGCCGTACATCATTTTTTTCCCTTCTAAAGAAATAAGACACAAACATATATGGGCTTGTTTGATTTTAGTTTGCAGTGTTTCTGGTTTCTGTCTGATAATTATTGTAGATTTTTGTATAAAATTATCAAAGTATAAAATTATGGATTATGGTCACTTTAACGACTCTTTATTTGCTTGGTTTATTGGAATTTTTGAGTATTTATATCATTTCAAAGAACCTACAATAGCTTCTTGTGTTTTGCAGGAAGTATTTTTATCTCGTTCTTCTAGTTTTTTCATTTGGTTCTTTAGAAGGATAGAGCAGGATTTAGGTATTTTGTTTAAGTAATTTAAGTTAAATAAGTTATTTTATGAAAGTGTACCAAACAGCAATTTCATAACTTTCTATAGCTACACCTGAATGTCTCAGGTATTTTATCAACAGATACACGTTTATAGCTACATGTTCATTTTATGGACTTTGCTGTCTTTTCTTTTGTTTGAGCATTTCTAGCCTGTTTGTTGAGTTATAGAAATGAAACTGTGCATTTTGTTGTTTTCCAGAGCAACCCTAGTGGTGAAACACAAGAACTGTCGGATAGGGTTTTTAATTTTATTTTAAGCATATCCTTTCTTTGTAGTGTCCTCTGTAGTGCACAGGGTGAGATTTGGGACTCACCAGCAGCTGTTCCGCAGCACGGAGGAATCCACCACGCAGAAGAAAACAAAGTGTCCAGAACTTCTTCAGGGAAGAGGGTGTCAGCTTTTCTCTGGATCTGCAGGAAATAAAGCACCAGGGCCAGAAACACCCCGACTGCGAACAAAACCAGTCCACGGCTGATCAGGTGAGCGGATCGGACCCGGCTTAGGACTGAGCTCATGATGGACATCATCTCAGATGCTTTGGACGCCATCCAGACGCAGAAAAGCTGGAAATGTTGCGCTTTCACACCTGAGCAGCTCCAGCAGGGCTCCTCCAGTCTCGGCATTGGGAGCTGAAATGGGAAAAATACTGTGTTATTGTGCTACTGTAACACAAAGCAAATGCACAGGGTATAGACAGACTTACAACCAGGACAAAGCATTTCCAGCTTAGCCATGCTTTGTATTTATTATATTCTTCTGTTAATAATAGTGAAACTACTTACAACTAGAAATGAATCCCTTTATGATGAGTCCTGTTTTCTGTCCTGATTAAATCCTCTTCTTATCCTCCAGAAGTCCTAAAGCCACTGATTAGGTTGCATCTGACTCTGTGATCGCATCATCTTGTTCTCAAATAAGCCCGATTTTTGTTGCATGCTGTTTTCCCTTCCCTTTTTCAGTCCCCCAGACCACGCGTGTCAATCTCAGGGTTGCCAGATAGTTTCGTCTTAACCCTCCTATATGACTCACACAACGTTGTTGTTGTGAGGCTTGAAATGAGCTTTGGGCCTGTGGATGATCATTTTACACAACAATACTAAGACTTTAAGACAAAATAACGATGTGTTTTATTTATTCAACACATTTCCCAACTTTTAGTTGAATATTTACTAATTGATCATCAAACAAATAAAACATAAAACACAAAACACAAGCAGACATCACAAACAACAAGTCACTACATTATGTTACTTATTCTGTAATGAAATAGAATAAAGCCTCACTAAGATCCATTTTATTAATCTGATTGAAGCTTAAATATTATTATATATGATAAATAGTAATTTAATTAGGTGTTGATGTATTGGTGAGTCCCAGGTCCAATCCACAAGACTAACCACTGAAGCTGGTATATGACTACAAATAATGTGGTTCATACCATAGAATTTAAATAATGCCAACGTCTTATAATGAGATTAACTCAATAGCTACCCAAACCTTGTGTGATGCGACCCATATGACTGCTTATAATCTTGTGTTTTTATTTTTGTGGGCTGCGGTTCTGACACTTTTTGACCTCATATTGTGATCATGTGAGAACAGAACAACTTTTTGGAAATCACAAACTGACAAAAACAACCTCTGACAAACAACAGCAGGATTATCGTGTAGCGCTTGATATATACACTGTAAAAATGTATATCTCTTTGTCTGTTCTTATTTGTGTAATTATTTGTTCAAAGTTAACATTCATTTACAGAATACTATCAAGCATAGTACAATAAATAAATAAGAATCAATAAAATTACACAAATCCGCATTCAAATATCAGATTTTGTAGTAAACACTGGCACAGTATACGTTAAGCTGCCCGATCTGGCAACGCGGTGACCAACGCTTGAGTGTCGGGTGAGTCGCGCAGAGCCAATCAGAACAAAGCAGCTCATACGACGTCACCACACGCCACCTATTCCAGCATGGCGCCAAAAGAAACTTTACCTCAGATTGTCTGCATGCAGGAAGGCTCGCATAGTCCCAGCTTCATCGCTCACAGACACAAACACGGAGCTATTCGACACTGTATCGGTCAGAAACACAAAAATACGGAGAAATTCAATACTTTATCATTCAGAAACACAAAAATACAGAGAAATTCAACTCTTTATCGCTCAGAAACACAAAAATACAGAGATATTTAACACTTTATCATTCAGAAACACAAAAATACTGAGAAATTCAACTCTTTCTCGCTCAGAAACACAAAAATACAGAGTAATTCAACACTTTATCGCTCAGAAACACAAAAGTAATGAGATATTCAACACTTTATCCCTCACACAGACCCCAAATACTTATATAATGTAAACTATGGATGTGTACCATATTATATTTCACTTTTACCGGATGTACATCACATAGGCAAAACATATACAATCCTATATATACACTAGCGTTACCTCATAAATACACAAAATGCCCTTTATTCAAAAGATTTACCTACTTTTACACAATATACTCTTACATTTGCTAGTTCTACTACATATAAACACAGAGTTCAGTTGGCCTAGTAGGCAGTGTTTCCCAACATGTCCTATCAGATGAGTGAGGTCACTGTAACACTAACACTGGTGTTGATTTTTTTGGCCATGCTGGCAGTTGTTCTGGGACATTTTCAGGTCACGTAAAGCACACCTGACCCACTTTGGAGACCAACGGTAGCAGGGTTATAGTTCATGAGCAACTAGGAACATTCAAAAAATAAAACAAAATGTTGATTTGTGTCCTGTGGTCCTTTAATGACACACAAAAAGTCTTCACTGTAATGTTTCCCAGGATGCAGTGTCTGTTCATAGATTATATTCTGAAGGTGTGACAGAAAAATACCTACATTTTCAGTGTACTCAAATGAAACTGAAACTAAACAGCAGTGTCATTATTGTTGGTTTTCTCAGGTGTTTTGTTTGTATTTTTATAGTTTTATGTTTATGTTCATTTTTCTCCCTACATACAGTACTCAGGTAGGTAATAGGAAGAAGAGATGCTAACTGGAAGAAATTATTTTGGTTTAATCCAGTCAGCAGACATGGGCCAATCACAGCATGATCCCATACAGCAGTTCTGCAGCTGTAGCTGGCATAGCTGTTTCTTTTTCTTTTTTGTTCCTGATTCCCTGTACTAGCCTGCTGTTTTGTGATGAATCCACATTGGTCTACCATGAACTCACTTCACTAGTCTCATCTACTGCTGATGGGAAATGCTTGAACTCAGGGACGTTTACCTGGACCAATAAAGGCTAAATAGATTAGTCACTGAGAAACGTCAGAAGATGGCTCTGTGTCAGAATAGCAACACAAATCGATACACCAACACACACAAACAGACCTATAGTTAGGGTTGCCAGACTTACAATTGTGCAGAGGAGGGATAGTGGATATATTGGTAGGAGGATGTTGGCGATGGAGCTGCCAGGCAAGAGACGGAGAGGAAGACCAAAGAGGAGTTATTTGGTAGTGGTAAATGAAGATATGCAGGGAGTTGGGGTGAGAGTAAAGGATGTGGAGGACAGGGTGAGGTGGAAACTTTTAACTCGCTGTGGTGACCCCTGATAAAGGGAGAAGCCGAAAGAAGAAGAAGAAGAAGAAGAGTAGAAGTCATACAAGAGCTGAGGAGTTCAAAGTTTAGGCCTTTTCCAAGAACTCTACAATCGAGACTCAAATTGATGATTAGCAGTCCTTAAACACTGAGTCTGCAAAATATAAACCACAAGCTCAATCATAGTTCCCGAAAATAAGGTATGAAATCTTGGTAATTAGCCATTATCTCTATAAAATTGAATATTGGATAAGGTCTGTAATATGATTTTTGATCCTCAAAATGTAAAGAAGTTAATTAATATAGTCTTTGCCAACAATACGATCTGGGGTGCCCAAATTAGCTTTTGGTTGCTTTGATATGTCATTAGGGACCCTGTTAAAAAAATGTCTGACTGCTCCAATGTTGGAATGTTGGATTAAACTCCATTTACAGTCTAGTTGTCTAGTTGTAGTTTTGAATGCCCATTATACTTTATATAGTTAAATTTATTTCTAGAATTCGACTGCCCTTAAACCTCAATAATAAGTGACTTTTCTCAGTTCAGTAGAATATGGTTACTGAGGATCACACGAGTTACAGACTTGGTGGATGGGGATTAGGTTGAAAAAGCCTGGAGTTTTCCTTTAATGGTTTTTCCTTATCATTGTGTGGTTAAAGTTGAAGCTCTGAATCATTCACACACGCGTTTCCCATAAACACACACTGTCCCAGTTTATCTTCAAAACACCGGCCACATCCACCTCACACCCACTCAGGAGATAAGCAGAGATTGGCCGTCTCAGGCAGAAGGTTCTCATGCTGGAAGGTGATTGGCTGATGATGCTGAGCCCACAGTTCACTGTGTTATTTTTGAATGCCAGGTTCTTTTAGTTAATGTTTGCATTTACTCATTCAGTACTCAGTGAAAGAGATTACGTTTATGCCAAGTAGGGGATCGGCCAAACATGCTTGGGGGTCCAAAGTTCTCAGTAAGTGGTACGATGTGTTTTTTATAATAATGTCATTATGAGGTATAACATAATATGGCATTCATGATTTATTACGACTATTTACAATGTTAGCGAAAAAGATGTTAGACTTGTCCAAGCTCACTTGGCGTCTTATGCTTTATGCTCACCCTTTTCCCAAACACATACCAAAATAAAAGTAATTTTTAATTGAATGTGCCACATGACATTTGGAGTTCTAGAGGCAGATTGAATATTGGAGTTTGAACTCCTGTTTCATTCATTCGTTTTCTATACCCACTTAAGTCTAGGTCTAACCGGCAGCACAGGGTGCAACAAACCCAGGACGGGACACTCACACCCACTGGGACACTCAAAAAAGGTAGAAATGGAAAAGTTAATAATCCCCTACCTAAATAATTGCGTTTTTAATTCCTAGCAGTGATAACGCCTTGGTAAGAACAGAACCATCTTCATTCCTTCATACACACGTTTTAGTTCCATTTTACTGAAATGCTTCATTTAGGTGTGAGAAATTGGGAACACACTCTACATTCAACCCTGGTCAATGTGTGTGAGAGAGATAAGCCTCTTTTAGAGCGATAGTAAGCTGTGTAAACGGAGAAAATGAGGAAGATGTGGAGCTGCCTCAGGCCATCCTGAGGACCTAACACATGCCAAACTGTACCCCCGTCCTTTTCCCTCCGCCACCATGTCGAGGTTTCTGTTAGCCTGACTGACAGAGGTGAAATTAAATTGTAATTATAACAGGCTGGGCCAATTTGGGTGCCTCAAGCTTCTTCAAAAATTGCTTTTTCTTCAAAATGTTATGTCTGTAAATGTTTGTAAAACTTGTACGTTAAAACTGTGTCCTTAAGAAATAACCAGAAATTGTGATTTATGCATCCACCTTGTTGAAGTGGTGAATCGTTGGGTTACAACTGAGATTTCCAGTGTTGTTCACAGCTACAGGGGTGAAAGGAGAAAGGAAAGACAGAAGTCAATTCAAAATGATAAACAAGAGTAGTTCAAGTGGGGTGCTTGGTTCTTGATTTTTAATAGATTAATAGGTTTATCTTTTCTCTTCAACATGGATGTTTTTGGTGGAAAAAACACAACTAGTGCAGATTGTATACAATAATTGAAAAAAAAAAAACCTAGAACATTGTATAGAACAAACAATTAGTGGCCCAGAATCAAGACTTGTTGGATACCTATTGTAAAAGGGATATCCATTTATCTAGATAGAAACAACTTTCTTATTATTTAACCCCAAGGAGTGCCTCCGGTGAGGCAAAAACACACCCAACCAGAAACTGGAAAACAACCAACAGGAAACCGCAATAAAATGTGCAACACTCTGTCAGAACAGAACCAGGAACTGAGACTGCATAAAGACGTACCCTGTGGAAACACCAACCTGGAACCAAAACTGTAAGTGACAGACGTTACCTCACCATCCTGCAACGCAGCATTCCTCAGGACGTATTTTAGACGTTACAGGATGTAAATGTTGGAGATTATTTAGTTTTATTCTGTACTTTCTTTTTCGAAACAGAAATTCTTCGGCGCTACATGGTTATTTCACTCTGATGAGGCTAAAGCAGCCGCAGCTGACAGATGAAACAAATCCCAGGCCGATTCATGAAAGCAAATCGGATAGCAACGAAAACCCCGAACCCTTCTGTACTCTCTAAATTGACTCATCATGCGGGGACGCTGACGTTCCTACGTGCTCCACCAATGCTCCGCGAAGCCGTGAAAATGTTCTTAATCCATCCTTTGAGACGCGGCACTAAAATCTAGAGCCAATTTCATCCTGCTTTATAGGATTTGCATACTTAACGGCTGACATGAAAACATCAGTTTGCTGCCTACGAGGAAGGCGTAATAAAGTGCATAAGAACGAAGACGTGTAACGGTAAACCAAAAGTCCTACTGAAAGCAGAAATTATTCTACAGATACCAAGTACCACTAGGGTTTTGGCAGGGAGATGTTTGTTGCAAAAACTCCTAAAGAAAATGCTTAGCAGATTAAGATGTGATATTTCATGATATTCTGTCTTATTCCACCATGGAGTGAGATGTCTTTTATGAACCAGCTAAAACAGAAACTACAAGCACTGAGCACCGATCTCAATCCATAAACCACACAGTGGCTCACACAGGGTTGCCAGATCCCGCAAGAGAATTGTGCAAACCAGGTCTACGGAAACAAGCCCAAAAGGAGCAAAGCAGTCAACCTTCTACAATGTGAGAGAGCAATCAGTTGATCAGTTACAATAGCAATAATTGAACAAAACCAACAGGCAGGAATATTTCAGAGAGAGACTGGAGCCAAAATAAGTAACTAAACCTTTAGAAACAAACCCTAAAACCCTGAAACCCACAACGAGCGACATTTGTAAGCGACTTTATAGAAAAATAAGCCCAAAGTCGTTTAGCTTGTTGTCAAAGAACACTAAGAACACACAAAAAGTATAACACAGTGAACAATTATTCAATCGTGTAAAAGAAAAGTCAGAGATGGTGAATCTGAAAACGTACACAATATCAAGAGCTCCAAATTTAATTTCTTCCAAGGATGCATGAAGCTGAGGCGAGGAGAACAATACGAAGAGATGAAGGCAAGAATTTAAAATGACTTTCACCCCTCCTTAGATCTGCATTACGACTTGAAATATGAGCGTATATATCAGGTCAGGGTTGTGTTTTGGTCTGCCAAGTCTGCCAGGCTAGTGAAGTGCCACCTGAGTGCCCCTATAGTGCCCACCTATATACAGCAGTGTGTGAGGGCCTGGGTCCAATCCCTGAGCTTGGCCTTCAACTTAAAATTTAGGTGGAACAGTTACATAACCCTGAAATGGACCAGAATTTGATCACAAAATCCTAATCACACCAAATAACGATCCAGCAGACGGGAAGCCATCAAGGTCATAAGTATTTTCAGAAAGAGTGCAGTGGAGTAAGTAAGTGGGCTCAGCACCGTCGGCCAATCAGCTGATGGCCTGAGTATCCTGTGCTTCAGTCGACCAATTACAGGTCCGAGGTGTGTGTGACGTGAACGTGGGCCTTGATGAAATAGGACAGTGTGTGTGTGTATTTGTGTGCGTGTGTGTATGTACATGCAGATGCACGTGTGTTTGTGTGTGTGTACACTATGTGAACAAATATAAGATAAGAAAAGTTAACGTTAACTTTTTAACATTCGGAAGCTAAAACAAAAATAAATCTCCATCCATACCTTCAGCCTCATAAAAAAGTCTGGGTTATTTTCTGAACCAAATGTTTATTTAATATCTTGTTTCTTTGATTTTTGTTTTTGTCTTTCTGCCACCTTGTTTATCTTGTTTGTTTTTTGTTTGTTTCTAACTTTATTTCTGTTTATTTTCTTTCTTTCTTCTTCTCTTTTCATTTATGCTGTCTTACTTGTCTTCTTGCTTGTTGCTTTGTTTTATTGATTTGCTATCTTGTTTGTACTTTGTTTGTCTCTTCTGTAGTCATTCTGATTTGTATGTAGAATGAAAGTTTCATTCCAGTATAGATGAACTTCTTCATAAAAATAAATAAAAACACTAACTCACACATCATTGCTTGTCCTCTGCTTTCTTTCTTTTCTATCTTTCTTTCTTTCTTTCTTTCTTTTTTCTATTATAATTGTGTTTTCCTTTTGTTCTTATTTTAATTTTTTTATCTGCTCTTGTGTACACTTTTTATGCTCTTCCTTCCTTTCCATTTTTCTTTCTATTGTGCATTTTTTTGTGTGTTTTTCTTTATTTATCTTCCTCTTTTAACTTTCTTTCTTTCTTACTTTCTCTTCTTTATTTGTCATTTATTGCTTTGAATTCTCTCTTGTTTTGTTATTATTTCACTGCATTTCCTTTAATTCTTCTTTACATAGTTTTTCCTTTCTTCTTTTTTTACCTTTCCTCTCTACCTTTTTGTAAATAAAAAAAAATAGTCCTGGGTTTTATGACCGTTTTCTTGATTTTTTAATTTAAAAAAAATCAAACAATTCTAACTTCTTATAGCACTATTTTTCTCTTCCTTTTTACTTTGCTATTGAGTCTTCACCAGCAGAGGGCAGGAGATCTGTAGTTTTAGATTAAACGACTTTAATTCCTCTCTCTCTCTCTCTCTCTCTCTCTCTCTCTCTCTCTCTCTCTCTCTCTCTCCTCTCTCTCTCTCTCTCTCTCTCTCTCTCACACACACACACACACACACACACACACACAGTATCAAGGCTACACCAATGTAACATACGTATTTTGCTTTTAACTTTGGTTCTTTATTTATTCCTTTGTTTTTTTGCTTTTGCTTTTCTTTATTTCTTTCTGCTTATTTCTATTTATGCATTTTTCTTTCATTTTCTGTTTCTTATTTTAATTTCCTTTTTCCTTACCTTATAATTCTTCTTTCATTTCTACCTTTTTGTCATTTGTAAAATTTGTTCTATTATGTTATTTTTCTTTAATCATTCATTCTTTCTTTTCTTGACCTTTCTGTTTTCCTGTTCCCTGTTCTTCCTATGAGGTTTTCCTGTCTCGCTTCTCTTTCTTGTTTCTTTCTTTTGTTCAGTCTTTCTTCTTTCTTTCTTTTTTTCTTTCTTTCTTTCTTTCTTTCTTTCTTTCTCCCTTTTTATTTTTCTTTCCCAATTTTCGTTCTTTTCTTTTTATTGTTCTTACCTTCAGTTGTTTCCTAAATATTTTTTCTTAAGTTTTTCTTTATTTCTGTCTGTGTCTCACTCAGTCACTTCCCGTACCATTCTCTCAGTAAACATCTTTCTTTCTTTCTTTTTTTGTCCTTGTTCATTATTTTATTGATTCTGCTTCTCCTTAATTGGATTAAGTTACTATTAAATTCATTTATTTATTTTGTCTGTTTCATTTTCTTTTGTCTATTTTTCGTTCATAGTATTTCCTTTGTTTTTTGTGATCCTTCTAAAATCCTTCTTTTTTATTCTGTTTTGATTTATTCACTTATAGCTTACTAGTATTTTATTTTATTCTTTGCTTTGATACTTTTGCTTGGTTTTTGTTTCTTTATGGCTGTATTTCCTTTGGTTTTGACATTTTTGTTTTCCTTTGTTTAATGTTATTTGTTTCTTTGTTATTTCTTTCTAATTTTAATTTCTTTCTTTCTTTCTTTCTCTGGGAGGTACGCGTCACTCTGGTCTCTGTTTCGCTCTGAGCTGTTTTGCATCCAGAAACAACAGAAATGCTAATTGATTGCATCAGCAGATAATTGCAGTTATTATTTGTGAACTTCCCCAGGTTTATAATTGCGGCTCATCCTGCAGTCACGATACTTAAAAAACAAAAGCTCAAGGGATTTTAAGCTCTGCTGAAGAGAGACGAGACGGATCCATCACGATCTTATTTACTTCAATTAAAAAAGACAAAGCCTGAGCTTGTGCTCAATATTTAACAGTAAATAAAGCAGTGCTGTCTGCGTACTCGTTTAAAAAGTCATAATTTAATCTTTTATTATTTATCATAGAAAGAGAAAGTAAAGAACAACTCAATTTAATGTTCAATTTATTTGTGTATTTATTTATGTTTGCTTTAACTGAAGTCTCTTCTTTTGTTATTTCCTTTTCCCTTGTTTTTTCTATCTTTTTTCATTTGTCTATACGTTTTTCATACTGTACTGTAAAAACTGTTTTCCTATTTCTTTCTTTCTTTCTCCCTTTTTATTTTTATTTTGTTCTATCATATCTTTCTTTTGTTCTTTCTTTCTTTTTATTTTTATTTCCTAATTTTCATTCTTTTCTTTTTATGTGTTCTTACCTTCAGTTGTTTTGAGTTTCCTAAATATTTGTCCTACATTTATTCTTTTTTCTATCCGTGTCTCACTCAGTCCCTTCCCCTACCATTCTCTCAGTCCACATCTTTTCTCTTTTAGGTTCTCTTTCACTTTTTTCATTCATATTTTCTTCTTTTGGTCTTTTTTTCTTTTTCTGTGTTCCCTTTTTTCTGATGTTTTAATTCTATTTTCTTTTCTACTTTTTGTCATTAAATTAAATTCTATTCTGTTTTTTTTTTTTTTGTTCATTCTTTCTTTCTTTTCTTCATATTTCTGTTTTTCTGTTCCCCGTACAGGGTTTTCTTTCTTTCTTCTCTTTGGCATTTCTTTCCTTCTTTCTTTTTTCTTATCATTCATTCATCCTGCTTTTTCTGGTCTTTCTACTTTTAATTCTTATTTCTTTTTTATTTTATCCTTTCTTTTGTTGGTATTATTTTCTTTAGTTTGTTCTATTCTGTTGTGTTTCTGTGTTCTTACATTCTTCATTAACTTCCTATATTTTCCTAATATCTTTTTTTTTCATTTCTTTTTACATCTTTATTTTGCATTTTCTTTTCTTTCTTTCAGCCTTTTCACTTTTAGTTTCTCTCACACATTTCTTCCTTTTTATTATTTCATCTTATCATTATTGTATTATAATTATTTATTATTTCATCTTTCAGTTATTCAGTCTTTCGTTTCTTTTTGTATGCTTTTTCTTGCTTTGTGTGTGTGGCTTTTTATGTCGTTTTGCTTTTCTTTTTTACTTTCTATCTCTCTGCTGTATGGCTCTATAATGAAAATTGACTAACCTTTACGACTCAGTGTGAAGTGAAGAGAGAAAGGTCTTAACTTACTTAAATCAGATAAAACTGAGGTTCTATTAGTGGGACCCAAGGCTGTGAGAGACAGGTTAGCTACATCTATCCTAAATCTAGATGGCTGTCCAGTATTGCCCAGTCCGTCTGTAAAAAAATAGGGGTCACATTTGATTCAGATCTCTCCTTGGATGCGCACATTAGCAGCATCATTCGAATTGGTTTCTTTCAAGTACGTAATATCGCTTAAACTTAGAAATATCCCTCTCTTTTTATGATGCCAAGCGAAACTTGTTTTCATGAGGTTTATAACCTCAAGGTTGGATACTGAACGCCCTTAATTATGGACTGCTCTAGTTAAATCTATAAAAATAAACTTCAGTTAGTTCAGAACGCAGCTGCCGAGTGCTAATCGAACTAGAAAATTTTGATCAATCATCTGTTCTATTCATCCACTGCATTGGTTACCAGTTCAATTTCCGCATTGATTACAAAATACTCTTATAACTTTACCAGCGTCTACATGGCCTGGCCCCACATTATCTGAAGTGAAACTCTTAGAGTGTTACAATCCAACTCGTCTACTTCGTTCGCAGGGTTGCAGACTCTCTTTTAGTTCCTTAGAATAAAAAAGGTCAGAAGGGGGGAAAGCTTTCTCCTACATGGCCCCCCCCCCAACTATGGATAAACTTTCCCACTTTCGTTCGAGATTCAGACACTCTCCAAAAGTTTTACGTCTGGCTAAAGGACATACCTATTTACACAGGCTTTTGACTAGATTAGACCAGGATGCCATGGGCTTGGGTCACTGGGGGACGGGTATGGAGCATGTCTGGCCTGCTGCCTGGTCCGCTAGCCGGTGGGAGAGTGGCGAGTGGGCGGTCTGGGATGAACTGGGCTTCTCGGTCCTCGTGATGTCTTGACTCGTGCATCCTTGCCTAGAATAAAGGGCAGAGCTCGGGGTTCATAGTCAAAGAGTCTTATGGTGATCAGAGACGTTGGGTTGCTGTCTTCTGCCTCCCGTGGGGTTGCCAATGTCTCATGTGATCCCTCTTGGCTGTGTTTCCTACCAGTTCTCCTCTTTCTAGCTATGCTGCTATAGCTAATGCTGCCGGGGTCTCATGCTACACATGGCATCAGTGATTGTTAATAGACACTGTGCTCTTAATCAGTAACTAATTACAGTTTCTGTTTTCTCTCAGAGCTGTGTTCCGGCAGTTCCAGCCCCATACATGATGTTCATCTGCTGTAGCTCCACACAAGCTGCTTCCTTCATCAGCTCCAGTCCCACCATACCCGGGCCACTTAATGCCGATGTGCATATTTCACATTTTATTCGAACTTTGACTCCATGACTTTAGTTTCGCTCTTAGATTTATCATCTACGCCGCCCAAGGAGGTTGGGTCCCTTTTTGAGTCTTGGTCCTCCCAAGGTTTCTTCCTCATAACACTTAGGGAGTTTTTCCTTGCCACTGTCGCCATAGGCTTGCTCAGTTTGGGATTGGACGTAGTTATTAGGAGATAATCTAAACTTGTAAAGTTGCTTTGAGACAATGCTCCATTGTAAAAAGCGCTATATAAATAGATCTGACTTGACTTGACTTGGACCAGGCATGGCGTCTCTGCTGAGCAATGCTTTAGTTAGGAGTGAACGGTGTGTATTTTGAATGAATAAATGAATGAATGAATGAAAGAATGTTAATGTGTTCTCAATGGAACCCGAGTGTTTAACAGAGCATGTGCAGATCAGGAGTGAAGAAAAAACACGAAGCTGAAGAAATATGATGAAGGAAGATGAGCTGTGTGATCTATTAGGATAATAAGAAGCTCCAGAGAGAAACCAGAAGATGGAAATCAGACCGTGTGGCCTCAGATGTGTCACTTGTGTTTAAATATTGTTATTATGGGATGGAAATGAACTTCCAGAGCCCGTCTTTGAGGATAACATTTTGTGAGTGAGCATCTGGGCCCTGTAGGTCTGTGACACGCTCCCCTTTGCAAACCGTTACCCAAACACTTAATGATAATTCTCCATCAGATGCAGAGCTGATGAAAATCAAAAGAAGGAGATTATAATCAATTATGCCACCGGATTAGAATACAGATGACGATTCCTCCTAATCAAGTCTGTATGAATGTTAATTTGAAATTTATTAAGCTCAAATCTGCAGGGACTTCATTTCACCCGGGAGGGATGGACTGCATGGAAACGCTTTTAATCACAATGACTTAAGGCTCGCTGTGACTCAGATATTTCATAAATGTGCTTTAGCAGAGAGAGAGAGAGAGAGCAGAGTGCTCAGAGTCATGGAGAAAGAGAGAGAATCAAATAGGTTGGAGGCCTTGAAAAATTGAATTGACTCCTAAACTGAGAGAATGAAAAAAATCTCAGTAAAAATGAAATGAAAACAAACAGGAGCTAGAAATGTTCAACAGCAACAACTCGTATTCTTTACATGAACTGTAGCCATCTACATCATAAAAATCTTCATCAGGATTCACATCATCATCATCATCATCATCATCATCCAAACTACAGTCAGAACTAAAACCAAAACCAAAACCACAGCAAGAAGCTAAAGAACCAAACCATGGACATGTCGCAATATTCTAACTAGATCCTCATTAACTCCTGAATCCTGAATCCCTCAGGACTAAATCAGCCATAGATCAACCTTAGACTAAACACACAAACTGGCTCAGTTCAACAATAAACACAGCTGTAAGCCACAGATATAAACTAAACTCCCTCAGGTCAAGACTAAACACAGTTCTAGACTAACTAAAGCTTTTATTTCTAGACTAAATACAGCTCTAGACTAAAAACAGTTATAAACTAAAAACAAATCTGACTAAAAACACAAAGTCTTAAACTTATCACAGTTTTAGACTAAATACAGTTTTAGACTACAACAAAAACTTATAAACTAAACACGTTTGTAAACTAAAAACAATTCTAGAATAAATACAGCTTTAGACTAAAAACATGAAGTTATAAACTAAAGAGTTAGACTAAATACAATTCTAGACCATATACAGTTCTAGATGTAAAACACAAACTCATAAACTAAACACAGTTTTAGACTAAATAGACTAGACTAGACTAAGTAGTGAAAAAGTTATTAACTAAACAGATTTAGACTAAAAAACAAAATTATGAACTAAACACTGTTTTAGACAGAATGCATTTCTAGATTTAAAACACAAACTTATAAACTAAAAACAGGGTTAGATTTAGAAGCACAAAGTTATAAAAATAAGCACTTTTAGAATAAATACAGCTCTATATTTATGTTATAATCCAAAAAATAATTCTAGACTAAAAAGAAAGTTATAACCTAAACAGACAACACAGTCTCGTTCAGTTGTTTGTTTGGTTTCCCGCCAGCACAGTCCTTTGTTCACATAAGAGCGCCTGCTTGTGTTTTTGCTGTCACCCAGTGGCCGACTGAGGAAGTGCGTGTCTTGTTATGTGGATAGCCTGGGATCAAACCTCACTCAAAGTAAACTGCAAACACAAACCCACTTGTGCTTTGGTTACAAAAGTAATTTATATAAATATGTTCACGGAAATGAAATTAGTATGTAAATACATATACTGTTTATTAAATATTGGTAAAAAAAAAAAAAAAAGGGACTTTTCATTCATCACATGACACTTGAGTACAATTTATATTTTATACCACTATATGTGCATAAAGTGCACATGTATTTAAAATTTCAGTATTACACTCATGTGCTTTTTCTGGTCTAAAATTCATAATAAGCTCAATCATGTGTATTTACTCAGTCCCAGTCAATAAACAGATTGGGGTAAGGATTATAAGATAGAGATAATAAAGAGTAATCTTTTTCAAAGCTGTGAAGTTGACCTGATATTCCTTCTTGCTATCAGTTCAGCCTTGTCAGCTACTCACTGGGTCCCTCTGTGTCTGTCAACTCGCTTTTGTGATCAGCTCCAGCCTTCTGACAGCATTGATCACTTTCTGATTTCTCTTTGTGTCGCTTTCAGTGTTCAGTGTTGCGCTTTCTTCTGAGGACGGCCCTGGTGTGTGATGGAGCGGCTCCAGAAAACTGAACCAGTACAGCATCTGATCCGATATTGGCGCAAAAGAAACAAAATTTATAGTACTTACAGTAAATGCAATAAAATAGTGGTACATCAGTCCTCTGTGTTAATTCGTTCCAGAGGGTTTGTCGAGAACCAAAAACGATGAGAACCGAGCTTTTTTTTCATAAGGAATAATGGAAATGGAATGATTGGGCTCCAGACCCCCAGAAAATCCCCCCTGTATAGGATTATCAGCATTAATGGAGCTGTATTGTACAGGAGCTCCCTGATTTATAATGGGGATATGTTCAACAAATCCATCAAAAGTTAAATATATCATGAACTGATGAGTTTAATATAGTTTGTACTTACATTAACCTACAGTTAACCAACATCATTACCACAAAGCTTATTTATAATAAAGGGTTGAAAAATCTCATGTAACTTAGTGAGTCATGGATTGAAAGTGCAAAACACTTTCTGTGTTCTGGAGGATTCAGTTCTTGGTTTCCTTTCGGGTGGCTCTTATTATAACCTTTTTAGGACCCGTGGAGATTTATTTGCACTAAGAGTACAGTGTTGTAGATGTAAAAATACAAAACACGGCGCAGACCTGCACTGAGAGAGACCTATCATGAATCTGAATCACTGCGTACTGAATCGTGACTCATGAATCGAGTCGCGTCTGAAAGGAGTGGGCATAAAGGGGAGCACGTGGTCAGCAACAATACTCATTTAGGCTGCGGGGTTGAAACGGTGCTCTGTTGGTATTAAGGGACCAAAGTGTGCCAAGAAAGTCACAGCATCACATCAGGATAGATCCATGCTTTCATTTGTTCATGTCGTTGACGCCAATTTCTGACTCTGCCGTCCGAATGTCAGACCAGGCGACGTCATTCCAGGTCCCCGTTCTCTGGCAGGAGGAACTTCAGGAGGACCGTGAGTGGTTGCCAAGTATCTCCCAATCTCACCTCTGTACAACAATGATGGTATTGTGAGTGTATGTCCAGCTCCCAGACACAAACACAGCTCTGTACTGTGTGTAGAGGTTCATCATGGAACAGCTTCAGTGTGTGTGTGTGTGTGTGTGTGTGTGTGTGTGTGTGTGTGTGTGTGTGTTTGCTGACCCGTAGGCAGCGAGAGCAGGTGCAGCAATTCAGCCCTTTTGATCCTGACGCAAACACACTTCCTGTAGCTCTAACATTACCACACACACACACACACACACACTCTTTTGTCCCGGCCATCCCTTTCAGTAGCTCCGTCTCTTTTTAATCAGATGTCCGTTCTCTTTTCCGAACACGACCCTGCCTGTAACACATGATCACATGACTGGGGTGCCTTTACTTTCTCCCAAGTTCTGAAAGGCTTTTTCATTCTTTTCACATTCATCAGCTGTAATTGATGGAAAATAGCTTTTAGAGGATCTGTGCTATTCAGGAAACAGTCTGTTCTATAATAATAAATCCGGAAAACAGAAGGGACGGCTTACAGCGACGGACGGGAACCAATCCGAGTCTGCATCAGGCTTAAAAAAGAAAAAAAAGAACGGATAGAGGAAGACATGCAAAGAAACACGTACGACTCTAGACTAGGTACGAGTTACAGAGGAAGGACGCGCACATTTAGTATAACACACACAGTTCTGCTCATGTGCGTCCTGATTTCCAACGGGGATGCTTTCAGACAGTCCGATATTAAACACACACAGTTTGATACAGTAGGTACACTCACAGTTCTAAACTTAGACACACTATGTAGCAATAATCACAGATCTGGATTAAGCACTAGAGATTTACTCTAAAAGCACACGTCCAGATTAAACATTAAGGCTACGTGACACAGTTCTACACTAAATATTAAAAACTAACCCCCCCCCCACACACACACACTCACACACACACACACACGCACGCTACACTAAGGTTTTAGAATAAACAGACACAATACAACAATAAATCACTTTAGCTTGAGTAGCTGTGTGACGATCAGAACTGACTATTTAGTCGAGAACTGTGTGTAGAATTCGTAATTAATCTAGAACTGTGTGTGTTTTGCATAGAATGTATATTTGATCTGGGACTTTGTATGTTTAGCATTAATCTAGAACTGCGTTTCGTCTAGACCCCGCTTTGTTTATTTGTACGTTCCGAATGAACAGTTACCACAGAGTGGTGTGTGTTTAGTCTAGAGCTGTTTTTCGCCTGTGTGTGTTTGGTGTAGAACTCACATCTGGTCTGGAGCTGTGTATGTTTAGAATTTAAAATGAGTCTAGAACTGCATGTGTTTAATCTAGAATTGCACGCCATGCTGTATAATTTACCTTTATTCTAGAATCGTGTGTTTAAAATCGATTAGAATGATTAGAATTCGGATTTAGTCTGAAGCTGTGTGTTTAGTCTAGAACTGTGTGTAGAATTCATAATGAATCTAGAACTTTGTATGTTTAGCATTAATAATTAATATAGTGAAGTGTGTTTAGTCTAGAAATCATATTTGATCTAGATCTTTGTATGTTTAAAGCTCCTAATTCGTCTAGAACTGTGTTTAGTATGGAGTTTATATTGGACCTAGAATGTTGTACGTTTAGAATTAACAATGAATCTAGAACTGCAGTACTGTATAGTTTTAGGTTTGCTCTGGACTTGTGTGTTTCAATTGGAACCACATGATTAGAAGTCATATTTGGTCTAGAGCTAGCTAGTCTACTGTGTTTGATTGAGAACTGTGTGTGTAGAATTCATAATGAATCTAGAGCTTTGTGTGTGTGGTGTTAGAGGCGGAGTCTCAGACTGATGCCTGTCAGTCGACAGCTCATTAGAATAATAGGCCACACCCACTGCATTCTGCTCTGCTTCTGTTTACTTCGGTCTTGTTATTGACGTTTTTCCGTTCAGGCTTGGCATGGTCTTTAACGTCCCGCTACGCTTTGATTCCACCCGAACGTTTTTAATATTTCACTCCGCATTCGGCGGGATATGAACAATTCATGGCCAGCTGTACCTCCCTCTTGTTTGATTTACACAACACACAAAGCCGCTCTGACAGACTCATCTGCGCAAATATGGGGGTTTGTGCCAGGGTGTTTAATGGAGATGGCATCTCTCGGACGGGAATATGCTAACACATCTGTTAGGCGAGGCGCCGCGTCTTCGCCCGTCCTTTGTGAAGGCGTGATGATACACCGGGCATTAGCATTTCTGCTGCGCGGTTCATGAAGGCCGCTTTTGTTTCGGGAGCTGTTAATTAATCTCGGTAGGTGAGCTCGCCCTTTACGGAGCCCGCCAACATGAACCGGTGCCATCTGCACCAATCGGTGCCTGTCTGGACCCTCGAACAATCATTACAAGGCCAAATGGTGTAGGGAGACTGGCCATGCGATGGTATCCCATACATCGCCCGTCTAGATCCTGTGGGTAGAATGGATCAAACGTAAAGAATACTGAAAACAGGACATTTTGAACGCTTGCTGTTTCCAGGGCCCTGTAACCGCACCGGACCAGGGTTCGAACCAAGGTCAGTTACAGGGCCCTGCACTGGACTGCGAACTCATCCGGGGAGTACTTTTGTACCATTTTGGTTGCGTTTCAGAGCATCTTAACACTGCGTTTAAGTTCGTTACCAGAGTCTGTAGATGTTGCGAACCTTCCGAAGGGGTGTGCAAACTGTTCCCCACACCAACTTTGATGTTTTGCCGGCAGTGTAGGACTCTGGAAACAAGGGTTTCACTAAAAATCCGCTGTGGTACAAACGTCGTATCGTAAACGGCTTGTTTGGCGCCCTCTGGTGGGAGTAGAATCTCAAAGCAATGTTTTTACTTGAAACAATAAGGACGGCATCGCAAATCTCACAATTCTTGCTGGGTTTTGGACAGAGGGCCAGTTTTAGAGAGCACCCCAAATCCGAAATGCTTCCCTGAACCTGAACCTGTTTTTTTTTTTTGTTTGTTTGCAGGATTTTTATCTCTGTCTTCCTTGCCTCTCGCCCTTTTTCTCTCTCTCATTATCCTGCTCTTAGTTCAGCAAGAGATCACAGCATCACATCAGACGCTTCACACACACACACACACACACACACACACACACACACACACACACACACACACATGCATAAACATACGCCCACTCTTGTACACACTTCCCCTGGAGATCAGTAATTGCCCCCACAATCAATGGTATCAAACACTTTCCTGGAGCACATGCATTTAAAACAGACACTTTCTGAACGTGCATGCGTGTGCGTGCGTTTGTGTGTGCGTGCGTTTGTGTGTGTGTGTGTGTGTGTGTGTGTGTTCTCCGTGTCCTTCGTGAACAAGTGGTTGTCAAGGATACGTGAGGGATACGTCAGGTTTCGCTCCGGCTTTAGTGCTCGCGTCTGTGTGGAGTTTATTAGATCAGGAGAAGATAAACTGTAAGTCGACAGTCAGACCTCATCATGCTCCGTGCTAACAGAGTTACAAACACTGTTATTGTTTTACAGTTTTATAAAAATAGATCCTGTCATGTCTTGGCACGGACAAGGGAACTCAGAACGGTCCAAAGAATCAGAGATGTAAACCTTCCTCCTTCGATTTAAGCCGACATATTGATTAGAACAAACCAAATAAGTATTATAATAAACACAAAAGCTCACCAAGCACAACGAGGAGCTAGATTAGGAACTGGGAAACCTTACTATGGAGTACAACCATGGCTCAAAAAAAGGTGATTACGATAGCCAGAACGAGTACAACAAAGAAGGACGGAGAACCTGGAAAAAAACCTCAAAGACGCAGAACACGAAATCCGCCACAGGACCCAAAATGAGAGACCAAGAGTACAGAGATGTGAGACATGGCTCTAGAGGTGGACCCTGTAGAGACGACAGGATGCAAGTGTTTTTCTTGAAGAGTCCAGAGAAGAAGGTGATGGTTCTAAAGAACTTGCAGAGGCAGGAGGTTGAGCTACAGAGGCAAAAACTGACCCGGAAAAGACCACAAATCCAATAGCTCAGGTGTTGGCCCCAAAGTCTGAAGGATGCTGGACTAAGAGAAGGCACTAAGGCAGGTGACCAACCTAAAGAACTGAGTCGTGGCCCTGGAGAATCCAAAGAAGCGACTACTTAAGCAGGAGGTCACCCTGGAGAGTCTACAGAGTCAACGAGTCAGGAAGTGCCCTTAAAGAAGCCATGGAGGTAGGCAATGGTCCTGAAAAAATCGCAGATACCTAGTTGTAGCCCTGGTGAGACCATTGGCATGAGGTAGCTTTGGAGCGACTGGCCAAAGAGAAGTAGATGCTGGACCGTGAGACCGCAAAAGAAAGCGATGGCCCTAAAAGAGGCGGCAGATCCCCAGAGACAGGTCACAAACCGGAAGAGAAACAAGGAGGGCCTGGAGCATCCATAGATGCAAGATTTGAGTGACCCTGGTGAGACTGCAGTGGCAAATGGTGGCCCTTGAGAAGACAGGCAGGGGTGGCACAAGAGAGTCCACAGAAGCAAGATGCCAACCTTGAGAGACCACAGAGGCAGGGGGTGGCACTGAGGAAACTGTGGAGCCAGGTGGTGGCCCTGCAGAGATCACAGATGCTCCCAAACTTTCTACAAGATTAGTTAAAATTCAAGACAGCATGGGATTTCTTCGATGTTATGCAGGAGTTAAGGTGTGTGTGTGTGTGTGTGTGTGTGTGTTTGGTGTTTGGTGTAATGAAATTTAAACGAAGCAAAGGTCAGACTGTAGGACAAAGTGGGTGTGTCCATAACGAGTATTGCAAAATTGACCCCGTGTACGCTGTTTAACCCGGATCATGCGTACGCAAACTCTGCGTGTGTGCGATGAGTACTCATGCGTTTGACATTAGCATGCAGCCGTGCATGTGCAGCGTGGGAATCATTTCATACACTCGTATGAGCGCATTTGCATGTGAACGCACACCTGACTGGGTCACGTTCCGGCTAATTACATGCTCGTATCCTTTTGTCGTACTCCGTGGTTCACTGAGTGACTGGATCAGACCCGCCGCCGCCGCCTCACAGTGTGTGTGTGTGTGTGTGTGTGTGTGTGTGTAGGGTGTTTTCAACAATGAAGCAATTACTGACATTGTTAGCCGTTGGAAAAGAGCAAGTGCGGCCTAGAAAATACAGATAAAAAAGTGCAAATGACATGCAAAAACCTCGTTCATTTATAAAGCCATCAGGTTCTCATTTTTACTGCCCGTGAGTCCAGCATACAACTTAATAGGAGAAAGTTCTGGAAATGAAAATGTACCTACAGGTGAAGCCAGTGGGGTATGTAAGAAGTGAGCGTTCTAGAAGCCGTGAGAAGAGTGCCAGACAGCAGAGCCAGGATCGTATATTAGGGAATACAATTCAAGAAGCTGCCGTAAGACGTGCTGAACCTGCACTCTGTATAAGATAGGACACTTCTCGTGAAGAGGGTTTAACGTGAACACTATTTATGTAGAGAAAGTTCTGGAAAGTGCTTGAGAGTTGAAACTGCAACACTACATGATGGAAAAAACTCCTTAAAGGTGTGAGACGAGCGCCTGTGAGTGGCTCCAGCACATTATACGTTTAGAGAAAGTTCTAGAGAAGAGTGCTTGTGTTGAACTTGCACACTATGTATGTAAAGAAAGTTCTAGAAACTGTGAGAAGACTATATGTGGGATTAACTTTCAAACTATTTAAGGAAGAAGTGCTTCTGGGTTTAACTGGCAGATTATATAAAAAAGATCACAGAAACTGAGAAAAGTGCTTAAGAGATGAAATTGCAACACTCTATGATGGGAAAATTTCTTAAAGGTGTGAGACGAGCGGCTGTGAGTGGATCCAGCACATTATACGTTTAAGAAAGTTCTAGAAGCTGTGAGAAGTGTGATTGTCTGTTTAACTGCCATATTATTTACGGAAAGAAGGTTCTAGAAGGTATCATAACAGTGTCTGAGTTGAAATTGCTCACTATACAAAGGAAAGCTCTATAAGATGCGAGACAAGTGCCTGTGGATTTAACTAGCAGTCTATTTAAGACAGATCTGTAGAAGCTGTGAGAAAGGGTTTGAGAGTTGAGCTTGCACGCTATATACAGGAAAGTTCTAGAAGCTGTGAGAAGAGTGTCTGTCTTAAATCTCCACATTACTTATGGAAAGAAAGTTCCATAAACTGTGAGGAAAGTGCTTAAGAGGTGAAATTGCAACGCTACGTGGTGGGAAAAACCTCTTAAAGGTGTGAGACGGACGCCTGTGAGTGGCTCCATCACATTATACGTCTAGAGAAAGTTCTAGAAGCTGTGAGAAGAGTGAATGTGTAATGTATACATATAAACCAAAACTGAACAAGTATATAGAGTGATTGAGTAGAGGTTCTCTCGCTCTTTCCTTCAGGAGTAAATATCTGTTTGCCCTTTGAATCCACGCTTTAGAGCCAGAGTGTGTGTGTGTGTGTGTGTGTGTGTGTGTGCGTGCACGTCTGCCCTTGCGGGTATGTTTTGTGTGTGATACAGCTTATATCTGTCACCATAGTGTGAGACACACTCGGAAATGTCACTGTATTTTTAAATTTGCAATATGTCTGCAATACAGGTCTAGCACTTTGTCTGTGCTGTGTGTGTGTGTGTGTGTGTGTGTGTGTGTGTGTGTGTGTGTGTGTAGGACGGAAATTACAGGTAGAGGCACCCTCTGTCTGCTGAGTCTGAGGTGAGATCTTGAGAATTAAAGCTGCCAATCCATATTTCACCTCATCAATGCAGCATCCAGAGAGCAGATCCAGATTAACCCTTAGACTTTATAGACAAATAGGACAGATGTGACTCTTGTCAGTCCAGATGAGCTGTTTTATTAAATGTAAAAATGGGATAACTTTGTCAAAAAGTCAAATAGTACCACGGGTAAAGCTTTTAGCATTTTGCACAATGCTAAATACTTAAGGTCGGCAGCCATTACTTATCAGCCTCCCCTGCGGAAGAAGCTACACTATATGGACAAAAGTATTGGGACACACCTCAGGTGTTTCCTCCAAAAAATCCAGGACCTATCTGTGCAGTCTGCCTTTGTAAACGTCGGTGAATTTCTAAACGTTGTAACCAAGACATTTTGGACCAAACGTACGCTTAAGACTTTGTGGGCATATTTTATGGAAAGCCCTTTTCTGTCCTGCACACAAAGGAAGGCCCATAAAGGCATCCCTTGCATCTTTGGCCTGGCCCTCTCGTCCTAAATCCGTGTCTGACCTCACAAAAGGCTCTTCTGGATGAATCCCCACAGTCACAGTACAAAATCTTGTAGAACCCAGAAGAGTGGAAGCTGTTAGAGCTGCAATTCCATATTATCTATGGACTCCTGGGGACTGTCTATCTAGGGACTGTGGTAGCCTAGCGGTTAAGGTACTGGACTTTGGACCAGAAGGTCCAGGGTTCAAATCCCACCTCCGCCAAGCTGCCACTGTTGGGTCCTTGAGCAAGACCCTTAACCCACAATTGCTTGGATTGTAAGACTGTACTAATTGTAAGTCGCTCTGGATAAGGGTGTCTGCTACATGCTGTAAATGTAAATGTAAATGACTCCTGTAGGTCTAATGCAGGGGCGTCCCAATTCTTTTGTTCGTGTAGCATAAACTTTTTTCATTTCCTGTTTAAGCTGTTTTATTACGTCATTTCCATAGGATAACACATAAAACAATATATTCGACATGCAAATGGCAGGATGCAGATCATATATTTATGGTCAGAGTTTATAAATGCTCTTAATTCCTGTTAGCTTTGGTATATTCGGTATACGTTCCAGATCTTTGATGATTACTGGAAAGGAAGCTTCCTCTAGGTTCCTCAGGGTCACCTGTGAAGAGGTTTGTTCCCAGTCATGTTCCTGTCGTGGTGTAAAGAGGCGAAATGGCATGACCTGCGTTAAACTCTCCACTGGTTTGAGAGCTTCCTGGAGCTTCTGGCCCGTGCCGCATTAAGCTCAGCGCTGTCTGCTGAACAGGTTCCTGAAGGCGCTGTTGTAGTTCTTGTTGAAGGCCGTGTAGATGAGCGGGTTGAAGAATGAGTTGGAGTAGCCGAGCCACAGGAAGATGCTCTTCCAGATGGGCGGGATGTCGCAGGAGCACAGCGGGATGATCAGCTCGGCCAGGAAGAACGGGATCCAGCACAGCACGAAGACGCCGATCAGGATTCCCACCATGAGGGCGGCCCGGCGCTCCTTCTGCTCGCGCCACGTCTCGCCCTCGGGCTGGAACGACACGGCTGCGTGCCGGACGCTGAAGGCCATCTGAGGCTGCTCTGCTGCTTCCTTCACCTCAGAACAAACAGAGAGGATAAGTTAAATGTTGCTGACAATTGTTTCTGTTGTTTTTCGTGTCCAGATCCTATCCCGTCCATCGTAGGACTGACACGGCCAATCCTGCACCAGACGACCAAAAATGTATTTTTATTACGCAAATGTATTGAGCAATAAAATCAACACGTGTTTTTGACCAGGTTACAAAGGTTTATTGACAGTAAGAAGTTAAAATCAGGACCTGCGTATTTTCGTATATCTTGCCCTGTAAGCTTTGTTCAGGCCTCCACACAAATGGCGTCGCGAGCCCCCGATTGATTTTTTCATAAAGCGCAGAAAATGAGGAGTGAATGAAAAGCAGAAATGCGATTTAGCCTCATCAGATCTTCCGTAATAACGCCGAGCGCTTCTCCCTCGGCAAAAACGAAGCGACCAGCCGCCCCACGAGGCGGGGAGATCTCTATCAGGATAAATAAAAAGCTACGTGTGTTCGCGCGAATGTTTCTGGTGACAGCGGCGTGCCTTCGTTAGCGCGCGGATACGCCGGCGTTCATGCTTCAGAGTTAAGCGCTTGAGATGCGGAACGTCTGTCGCTGGGTTATTTGTATTCACGGGCTTTCTAAACCAGTTCATTACACACCTCGCCTGCCCAATTCCCCCGATAAGGGGCAGCCATATTAACCCCGGCGAGGAACAACGGGCAAATGAGACGGAATGCTCGTCCTGTCGAAGAAAACAGCTCTTGGAATTAGTTGTTCTAAGCGGCTCTGGCTAGTTCTAACCGGTTACGGTTATTAAACTGGACACTAACAAAGCAAAATGGTTTTGTACATCGTGCCCAGTTTAAAGCAACAAGAATCAAGAGTTGTTGATTAATTTGATTCAATCCACATGACTCACTTTTGTGATTTGCTACTTATGAACCTGATTCAATCTCTGTGAGTCTAGATACATTCGATTCCCTCAAACCTGATTTAAATTTTTTCAGATTCATTGGATTCATTTATTCTGATTCACTTTAGTCGTTCGATTCTCTCAAAACCGACTTGAACTTTGTGAGTTTGGATTCATCCGATTCGGTCCATATGACTCATCTTAGTGATTCAGTTCTTTCGCACCTAATTCAATCAGTCTCTATGAGTTTTTATTCATTTGATTTGTTTATTCTGACTCACCTTAGTTATTCAATTCTTTCAAACCTGATTTGAACTCAGTTATTTCCGAGTTATTCGAGTCACTTATGATTCATTTTAGTCATTTGATTCTCAAACCTGATTCAAACTTTGTGACTCATCTTAGTGATTTGCTTCTAATGAACGTGACTGTCTGTGAGTTTTGAATCATTTCAATGCGACTCTAGACACAGTTTATTCAACAGTTATGACTTTAGCCATTATTTGATATTTAATCATTTCTTCATACTTCATACTCACTTTAGTCATTTGATTCTTTCAAACTTGATGTGAACTTTGTGGGTTTACATTCATGTGATTCATTTATTCTAACTGACTTTAGTAATTCGATATTTTCAAACCTGATTCAAACTTTCATCTGATTCAGTCCATATGACTCATCATAGTGATTCAGTTCTTTTGTACCTGACTCAAATGATCTCTGAGTTTTAACTCGTTTGCTTTACTCAATATGACGTTTGAACCTGACTTAAACTGCTGACTATAGATACCGTTGATTCAGTTATTATGACTCATTTTGGTCATTCGATTCTTTCAAACCTGATTGGAACTCATTTGATTCAGTTCATATGACTCACTTTAGCAATTCAGTTTTAAACCTGACTCCCGTTCTTTTGATTTATTTGATTCATAACATTTTGGCCCCTCTCTAGATGATCCTTTCGTTTCTCTACTGTTAATTACAATGTGTTTGTGTTTGTTCTGTGGTACTTTGGGTAAGTTTTGAGATTGGTGGAACCGAATGGGAATTGCGCAGGCGTATTGAACATGGAAAAGAGCAACAAGCCGACGCTGTTTATCGCGGGTTCTCTGAAGGGTTCCTCTGCGTGCAGTCGCTTTAACGCCGGCGCCTCATTATTTTGGGACGAAATGAAGCACATCTTTGGTGTCTCGCTATCTGCAGGATGTGTGAAGCACCCTGTGGGAGGAGAATTATCCTCATCAATACGTCCTTTCCCAGAAAATCAGCATTTGTATTTTTTTTATTCCGGTGAAGAGAGCGAGAATAATTGGCTTCCTCTCTGTGCAGCAGGTAATCAGCACCTTTCTGTCCTGCCGTCACAAAAATTAGCCCGTTCGTTTCACCGGCATCGGCATGAAGGAACGTCGCCCGGTGAGACTAGCTGAGTTTTTGTGTCACACGGCACTTGTGTGATTGAATTCGGCTTTTTTATTGTTACATAAACAATAGCACAGGCGGAGGCGGCCCGGTTTGATTGAGCTACCGCAGAATAACCGAACAAACAGACAGAACTAGACTCGGCATTAAATCTGCGTGTCCTGAGTGAAAGATTGTAGGCAAAAATGTTGGGAAAAAAATCTAACGATTGTGAAGCACACTTCATAATAACAAAGGATTGTCTCGTGCAGGTTTTCTTCAAGCGACGAAGCAACCGGTTGCACTTTGACATGAACGCGATCGAGTACCAAACGTTTAAACGTCTACAGACGTGACATGGCTGCTTGTGTTTAAATGACATACGTACTTTGTGTTGCATCGTTAAATCAAATCTGTGTTGTGGTGTGTTCTGGCATTTGGGATTCGCTTACAGAACCTCCAGGTTTCTTTAAAATGCCGCTGCCACCTCGTGCCACCTCAAATCAGAAATTGCTTTCACAAGTAAGAGCAGCTACTGTAGCACCTAGTGCTCTACATAACAACTGACGCAGTTCTTAACATAAATTTTTCACAAGGCGCTTTAATTCTTCTGACATGTAACTGTAAACTGTTTGCTTTGTCTTTGTCCTCCCTAGGTTTCTTCCTTATAACATTGAGGGATTTTCCTTGCCACTGTCTCCCTAGGCTTGCTCAGTTTGGGACTGGCTCTAGATATTAGAAGATAATCTAAGATTATAAAGCTGCTTTGAGACAATGATGCATTATAAAAAGCGCTGTAGAAATAAATCTGACTTGACTCTTTTCTCATATATATCTCCTTTTTCCGCAGTCACTGTACAAATCGCCTATCAGATCGTACAGGCCCGAGAGAAAGCTTTGGTGCCTCTCTTTTCTGAATCGCCCCTTCGTTTAAATTCAGCACAGTTCTGCTCTGTTTAATGCGTACCTCTAAGCTCAGTGCGCCATGTGTGAAAGTTTTGGCCCCTTTGGCAGAACTGGATTGAGTTAACACTTGTAAATGAGAGACGTGTCATATTTTGTACGTCGCTGGCTGAGTTCCTAAATGATCAGAGGGTGCTAACGACAACTAAACGAGCCACTTTATATCAGAGTGCCATGTGCCACCGCGGAACAGGCGGTCCAATTAGAATTGTGTGTGTGTGTGTGTGTGTGTGTGTGTGTTTGAGCGCTGCTTCCCAGTTGGTTTGATCCTTCAGCGTTTCCTCTCTCCTCCGTCATCCTCCTCGCTCTTTTCATCTTCCCAGTTCCCGTTTCCTTACCATGCCGCTAGCGGCTGCTTTCAGCTCTGTTCCCTACAAGCCTACCATTTTTATATGGTAATGAACGACTTTCATGTGTGAGCCGGAACAGATCGTTGGGGCTCATTGAAGCCAAATATTAACACACTTAACGTAGACTTAAATATAGACACAGGTGGTGCAGTGGCACTTTGAGAACTTGAGATTTGGGAAGTGGAGATCAGAAGATGGTATGCTTTCGGCATAAAGGGGCACACATGGTCAGCAACAACACTAAACGATGCTCAGTTAGTATTAAGGAGGCCAGATTGTGCCAAGAAAATACTCTCCATCATTTTCTCATGTGGTTTAGCAAGACTCGTCAAACAAGCCAGCGTATTTTTTCCAATTTCGATGAGCCCATGGAAATCATAACCTCAGCTGCCTGTTCTTAGCTGACAGGAGTGGCACCCGGTGTGCTTCTGCTGCTGTAGCCTGTCTGCTTCAAGCTTTGGCGTGTTGTAACAAGTGGTTATTTGAGTTAACTACTTCACTGGACATTTTGTCTTTTCCAGAACGATTTCTGTAAACCCTAGAGGTGGTGCTATGTGTGAAAACCCCAGCATATCAGCAGTTTCAACCATGCTACGTTCAGCCACGCCATGTTCAACCACGCCTTTCTTCCCCATTCTGATGCTCAGTTTGATTCAGCAGGACGCTGCTGTGTGATTGGCTGATTAGATATTTGCATTAACAAGCAGTGTACCTAACAAAGTGGCAAACCTTTGCCTAACAGTGAACCAAGAGGGCTGAGGAAAAATTCTGCCTTTTATGATGCTGTGCTTTTTTCATGAATGCTCAATGAGAAATTCTATTAAGCGCGTGTGTGTGTGTGTGTGTGTGTGTGTGTGAGAGAGTGTTCCAATATACCAGGGGCTTACTATAAACCTACGAGTGAAAAATCAATTATTTCAAAACACCAATTTCTGCCTTCTTTTCTCCGCATTGATTTATTGTGCCAATTAAACTCCCTGCTACCGATATTCTGGTTTTTAACATAATTGGTTTTCGTCCAATGGGAGCTGTAGGTTCGATGCGTTGTGGGATTTTCCCTGAATTTCTGAGTCTCTTAAATCTTACCTCGATAATCTCCGCCATGGGCATGATGGTGTTGGTCTTGCGTGATCCGATGCGGAACTTGGCAGCTTTGTAGATCTTCCAGTACACGAAAAGGACAACGCACAGAGGAAGGTAAAAGGCGCCGAAGGTGGAGAAGACGGTGTACGAGGGTTCTTGGCTAACTTGGCATGCGAGGTCGCCCTCGGAGTACGTCTCACCCCATCCGAAGAGCGGTGAGAGGGAAATGACAGACGAGAGCAGCCAGGTGAGTGCGATCATCACGTTGGAGATGCGCTTTCGCGTCTTTAAAGTGTACTCCAGGTGCCGAGTGATGGACCAGTACCGGTCCAGTGCGATGGCCGTCACGTTCCAGATGCTAGCCGTGCAGCACAAAACGTCGCAGGAAATCCAGACCTGGCACAGGGCCTTCCCGAGGATCCACCGGCGGCCATAAAGTTCTCGTACCAGGCTCAGCGGCATCACCAGTCCAGCCACCATGACGTCCGAGATGGCCATCGACGCCACCAGGTTGTGAGGGACACGGTGGAACGTTCGGACTCTCAAAATGGTCACCAGAACCAGCATGTTCCACACAAAGGTAGCCACCACAAGCATGGCCAGCAGCGTCAGGGTTAGGACGCTAAAAACCGAAAACGGACGATACAAGTTCTCAGGTTCCGCTCTGCTGCTGTTGACGTTCAAAAGAAGCATTGTGACGTTGAGATGAGGCATGCTGGATGTCAACGAATTAGCTGGACATTAAGGGATTGTGTGTCGGTCTCCAGAGGGTTTGGTGATCTTCTGGTCAGGCATCGCTAAGGTCGATCGTTAGCTTCTTATGCTAAGAGACTCTTACAATAGCCACCGAGATTAGCATAGGTCAAGCAACCGGATGTCTTGATGACCTGGGTTTGACCATCGAATTAAGCAAAAAGAAAGGGGTTTATTTATGAGCTTTGTCTAGATTAGCCAGAATAGCCCTGCAAGTTAGTTTAGGTCAGCATGGGTGCTCTCAATCCGAACATTAAGTATAGAGATTAGCAGCTTAGCGTAATGTCGCTGGAGAGCAATATCTGTGAGCAGATGAACAAAGCAAGTTATTATAATTTATTTATAAGTTATTATAAATAAGGCTTAGTCATCAAGATTAGGGTGATATACGTAGAGCTGTAACGATGATCAGATTAGTGCTATTAAGTTTAATAAGCCAAATCAGTTATTAGTTAGCTGCCAAATTAGTTATTAAAAATTAGTTATCAAGGGTAGCATGATTCAAGTAAATGCTTTGTGATGATCGCTTTAGCGTAAAGAAGTATAACAATCTATATTAGCCGCAACAATTTCAATTTGGTTAATCAGTTATTAGAAATTATGCCTTTTTTTTTGTCCATTACACTTTTTTTGTCCATTTGTCTATCTTTTCTCATTGAGAGCTCTAGCAGTAGCTTAGGTCTATTATAAACTAATGTAGCACTAACAATTCTGACCTTCCACTGTGCAAGGTTTAGTATTATTCGAACAATTGAGGGCAAAAAAGATAATTACGGCTTAAATCTTAGCCATGCTCACACAACAGCTCTTTGATGCCATTAAAAGCCAATAAAAAAGTTAGCACTGAATATTATGAATATGCACTTTGAATATTTAAGCACTGAATATGCTTAAATTAGTTACCTATGTTTCTTTTTGACCAGTAATTAGCGTTGTTAATTAAGAAATATGTAGTGATTATCTCTTGTAGTGATTATTAGAGTAGCTTTGGAAAGGCTGCTGAGCTTAATTAGCATTAGCCGGCTAGTTAGCGAGTCTTAATTCCTCAGGCTTTCTTTAATGAGATTATTTTTAATGAGATTAGTTATTGGATTAGCAGTAAACACACAAAACATAACCTTAGCACTGGATGTCGTGTTTAAACTAAACAGACAGGAGACGACTAGCATATTAGCATTACGCGCCAAGCTAAGGCAGGAAGTGAGCAGAGAATAAGCTAGCACCGGAACATCTAGTCAGTTAGCTGTCTTTTCGTTTATGTTTTTATATTAAAACTGTAAATGAAGGTGTCATGTTGCGTTTGTTAACAAGGGTTGCATCATAAATAGTTTTGTGTGCCCTATGCTAATCGCGATTAGCCGATTAGCGTTAGCATTACACATTCGAGTGATGGCTTGTTGAATGAGAGATGTAGGGTTGCTTTTTGTGTTAGCAAACGATTGAAAGTGGTTAGATGGATATTTTAAACGGCTTTTAACCTTTGAAAAAGACCAGAACAAACAGTTATGATGGGGCAAAGTAGAGATTATGCTAATATTAAATAACAGCCTTAAACAAACTAGGCTACTCGGCTAATGGCTGCATTTTGAATTAGTTTGGGTGTATGCATTTGAAGCTGCAGTATCAGACTGTTTATTTTAGCAAGGTTTGTTCGGTTTAAGTCACAGAAGCAGCCATGGTTTTTGGTGGATTGGCTGTTTATCATTAATAACCGAGCTATACTACGAGATTATGATGTTTCGCCGCTATTAGTTGCCAAGTTTGACGATTTAAGCGAGTCTGGAGTATACTGGAGTATTTTATCTCTAGTTGATGACTGTGTGTCTGTGTCCTCCAGCTGCTTTCCAGCTGCTTTCAGGCTGATTTAAAAGGGCAATCACATTATGTCCAGCGGGCTGAACTTCCGGGTCTTCACCGGTTCACCGGCGGCCGCATTGTGGAGATCAGAAGCAGCTCCATCCTGCAGCACAAAGGAATAAGAAACAGAAAGCATCAGTCCTTTCTCTTCTGAGAGAGAGAGAGAGAGAGAGAGAGCTGATGAAATTTTAAAAAGTCATCCCCCTAAGGTGTTCCAGACTGTAGATCCTCCAATAATAGCCTGCAGCTCCGAATATTTTCACACCCATACATTCGGAAACGGCTTGAATTCAGCCAGATAGGGAGCCAGCTGTCACCTTCGTATCTCGCCCCTCTCTCTAACGCAGCACGTCTGCGATACTTTTATGTGTAAATAATAAGCTACAAAGACATCTCGTCGCTCCCTCCTACACCGCTCCAAGTTTTTTTTCTTTTTTTTCCCGTATTTTTGGATGGACCCGCTGAGAAAGACGGATCGAGGTCTTCTGAAGCTCGGATTCTGACACGTGGGTGTGTGAGGACACTATTTACGGAGCTGCACGCTTAAATAAAATTTTTGGTCTCACTTTAACAGATGGACGACGGTGCTTCCTGCAGGGTACAAGCTGACCTACATTACAGGCAGGGTTAGGGTGGTGCTATCAGGGTGGAGACCAGATTGTACCGGTTCAAAAGTACAAACCACACAATTATTAGACTGACACTTGGAGGCAAAACCTATATCGTTACGTATATCGTAAAGAGGTGCACGAAGATACCGCTTTTTCAATTATCATTCCCATAACGTCGTGAGAAGTGATGAAGCAGGGTTTAGAGTAGAGCTCCTTCACTAAACAACTCACTAACTCGCAATCACAGAGAGACACTTATCGCAGGCACTCGTTCATCAGAGGGAGCGGAACGGCACGGCACAGCGATTTTCGGAAAGAATTTTCTTTAATCACGGTTCATGCAAACTGTAGGGTCTTTATCTCGGAACAAGTAATGATATCATACCAAGAAATGATGTCTTCATTTTTAAAGAAAGCCCATCAAAAGCTGCGGGGAAGCACTTACGGTGCAATATATACAATGATATAACGAACTGTAATAATAATGAGGTAAGTTTAATACCTGCTCTGTGCTATTCCTGTGGTCCTGTGGGGGGCCTGATGTTGAACAATTGGGTAAAGTATCAAGAGAAACAGCTGGACTACCATCCCTCCAAACTGGAAAAAGCAAAGGTAACTCTGAAGTCTTTATGAGATTGAGTGTGTGTGCCAACAATCTCACGAGCATTACAAAAAGCTGGACAAGAGAGAAGTCTTATTCTGAAAAAGAGAGTCTGATGCCATGTGGAGAAAGTGTTTATGATCAGATGCGACCAAATTTGAGCTTATTGGACCGAAATCCATGCCTACTATGAAGCACGGTGGTGGCAGCTTTATGGTGTCAGTGTCTTTTTCTTCCAGAGTCAAGACGGAAGTGAAAACGGATGCTAAAAGGTCTTGAGGAAGGTTTGAGCACGTCTGCTGAACAGCTGAAGATCACCTTAAAGAATGACAAGGAAACAACGCAAAACAATTCTGTAAAGAAGACGCTGTTAGCGCCGATGCTATCATTAACGCAGAGGAGGCTGTAGATTTGATGAAGTAATAAATCATTGCCTCTCCAGTTACAGAATCAAGCAATGACTCCACACTGGGACTCCAAACGTTCGTAGAATCTAATGAAGCCCGAATAATGATTCCAGTAATCGATTGGCACCCTGAAAGATGAATGAGTTGTAGACTAAAAAGATTCACGCAGAATAAAAAGGTAAACGATTATATTAGTAAACAGAGGAAGAACACAAATGAGCTAAAGAGTTTATTAAGCGTCGTTCGGAGTGATCCAGCACTAATAGCGATCCATAGCCTGAGATCGATGCAGTCACACTGTGAGCCGAGTGTGATATCAATTCAGCATTGATTTGGGGTGTTTAGTGTGCTGTAACACAAACTGCCTATTGGAATGCAAGAACGTTACACTTAGCAGACTCCACCGGTATAAACACGGCAAAGGGAGAGAGAGGTTTTATCAACGCAGCAATCATGGTTGAGGAAGCATTTATGAAAAATGTTGTACACCTAATTCATTTTGACGTGTTTTTGTAAATTAGGCTTTATTGTGCGATATATCTTTCCTCACACTGTTTGTTATTTCATGCAAGCAGCCCAGTGCATAGAAAATCAAACAGGCAGCCTGTAAAAACAAACTTAAGATGATATTAGAATAAGACTATTTAGAGTAGCCAACCTACCAAATAGGATCTGTTTAGAGTATTCTAGAGTGTCAAAACAACCAAATATGGACGGGTTATTTTCCAACCAACAAAATGTATACTTTAGTGTCTAACCAACCAAATTTGAACTGTTAGGAATAACCAACCTACCAAATATGAATGGATTAGAATAGCCAACTCAACAAATATGAACTGTTTAGTGTCTAAATAACCCAAAATGAACTTTTTAGAGTATCCTAGGGTTTTAAAACAACCATATAGGAAGTGTTTAGTCTAAATCACCAAATAAGAACTTTTTAGAATATACTAGAGTGTCAAAACAACCAAATATGAACGGGTTATTTTCCAACCAACAAAATGTATACTTTTTAGTTTCCAACCCACCAAATATGAACGGTTAGAGTCTAAATCACCCAATAGGAACTTTGCAGTACACATCCTTATCCAGAGCAATCTACATTTCAGCTTAGCAGTTAAAAGTTGAGGATCCTGCTCAAGGGCCAACAGTTGAACCTTGAATTCACAACTTGACTTCACAATTTGAATTGAATTCTTCATGGTTCTAGATTTTAAACAGCCAATCCATCTACATATTTTGGAGTGCAAGGGGAGTACATGCCAAATTTCAAAGAAAGTCTAACAGGGACTGAATTCTGGTCCCTCAGCGCTACCTTCTACAGCTCCTGGATGGTTCACCGATGCCGTCGTCTCTGCAGAAGATTTTTGTACGTTATCAGGGTTTCAGCACTTTCCTTATTTACTCATACATCTACATGACATCTACAAGTTATTCAGGTCGACTTCAAGGCCTTGTTCCGCAGCACACGATCGTTTATGGCTGCATTGTGTTGGTGTGTTGGTGTGAGCTGGTGGGAGGTGGAGGAGCTTTAAAGATCCACGTGCCCAGGAGCTTCATCGGAGCTTCATCCATCCATGTTAACACCTGACACATCTCATGAAGCTCATTGAGCCTGGCTCATTCTTCTTCATTCTGCTACACCTGCCACTGAGCTTTAATATACACGGATCAGCCCAAACCCTCACCGATCGAACAACGACTAATATCATAAAGGAAATGAAAAGAAAGAAAAAAGAAAAACAAACAGAAGAAAGGAACAGGCAAGAATTTACAGAAAGGAAAGGAAACGAGAGAGAAAGAGGTATAAAGTAACTGTAGAGGAGAAAAGGGAAGAGAAAAAAGCAAAGGAAAAGGGAAAAAAAAGCAAACAAAATGGAACAATATGAAAAAAAGAACCAATAAATGTAACCAATAAAAAGATAATGAAAACAACAAGGAACTAAACAACAGGTTAAACAAAACAGGGAAACAAACTAGTAAAAACATGAAGAAGAAAGAACCAAACACAGACAGACTGAAAAGGATCAAATAGTTTCGGAAGAAAATCACACTCGAAAGAAATTAAGAAAATAAAAATACGAAAGGCAAAAAATCATACAAACTACCCAACTAACAAATAAGTTATGGGGAATGGGGAAAATGAATAAAGGAGCCAAGCAATAAAGAAAACCTCAAATAAGAAGGGAAATGACAATGGAAAAAAGAAAGAAAAGAAGACAAAGATGTGTACGACCTAAAAACCGATAAACAAAGAAATAAAGAGTAAACAAAGAAATGCTAGTATGGAAGAGAAAAAAAGAAAGACATAAGAATAAAATAATGTAGGTAAACAGGAGCGAAGAAAAAATGTGATGTTAGAAAAAACTTTTGGTGTATTGATAATGCAGTTGAAACACACGTGTGCGCACACACACACACACACACACACACACACACACACACACAGAACATATCAGTGCTCCTGGGTGTGCAGCAGAGCACTGAGCTGCAGCGGATCAGACACACGCATGCTCTGACACGGCAACACACACCGACACAACCTAATACACAAACCATCACTCTCACACATACACACACACACACAGTGGAATACAGGAGAGTGAGTGGATGTCCTTACAGCACTTAATCATTTCTTAGTCTTGTTCTCACACACACACACACACTTACAGTTAATAGTCTTGTTAGGATAACCACGATCTAATTAGGAAACATAAACTCTGTAAATGAATCTCAGTCTCGAGAAAGAGGAGTGGCCTCAGTGTCAGTCCTAGTAAAGGAGGTGTGGCCTGTGTACCTGACATTTCACTGCATACACTCAGGGGCTTACACACACACACACACACACACCATTACATGTAATCATTTAGCAGTCACCCTTATCCACAGCGACAATCACTACTACTACTAATAATACACACACACACACACACACACACACACACACACACACACACACACACTCACATCAGCTAAATATATGTAATCAGCTCTTGTACATTGACTGTACATCTTGTACACTCAGAACCTGAGACATACAGTACATACTCATAAACACCTACACACACACACAGACACGCATGCTCTTCTTACACACAGTTCTTTGTTCTGGAGTGGTTCCCAATTTAGTGTTGGGGAAACAAAGTGATTGATAAATAGCATTAACAACAACAATGTTATTATTATTATTATTATTATTGTTATTATTAATAAAATTATTTAATATTATAATTATTAATAAAAAAATGTGCATTATTATTATTGTGATTATTATTATTATTATTATTATTATTATTGATTTTTTTCCCTGTTTGTCCTGGCCTGTTGGCGTCACTGTTGCGGTGCCGTGGAACGATCCCTGACCCGGCCAGTTGCGGTGGTATGTGATGCCCAGCATGGTCCTGGGTCTGTGTGGTGGTGGGCTAGTGTGTGAGACCGCTGCAGCACTTGAGTGTAGTATTATTATTCTTCAGTAAGAACATACACTTCCTATGCAATGTTTGACCTCCCTAAATGATCTGATAATGAACTGACATGTTGTAATGATTAGCGTTAATAATTAGCCCCTGCATCTTTTGAGGATAAGTTGGAGGAACTGCAGCGCCTCACGCTGAGCTTTTCTCTCACTCGGCTGCATCAGGCTCCGGGAAACTGTTACACACACTTGCTTTGTTTACTGTGTGAGTCAGAGTGTGTGTGGGAACAAAGCCTCACTTACCCATCATCCTTGCGCTGATGATGATAGGTCTGTCCCGGCGTCCGGCGCTCGGAGCGCTGCGGTGCTGCTGTGGACCGAGCGCAGTGTGTGCAGGGTGTGTGTGTGTGTGTGTGTGGAAGGTACCTGCTGCTGAGCCGAGCTCGGATCGAACCAAGCATGAACAGGTGGAGGGGGGAGAGGATACAGAGGAGGGATAAACAGCAGACGGCTGCAGATTCTCACCAAGAAACTCCGACAGCAGCGTCGGGTAGGGGATCGTTAGTACTTAACACACGCAGAGTACCCACACACGCCCCCTCCTGCTCCCCTCCCACACTGCGCTCTTTCATCCTCAGGGGTCCTGGTGTGTTCGGGGCCCCTGCAGTCTCCGGCTTATGTACGGCTCCTGCTCTCTCTCTCTCTCTCTCTCTCTCTCTCTCTCTCTCTCTCTCTCTCTCTCTCTCTCTCTCTCTCTCTCTCTCTCTCTCGAAAATCACCACGAGGCGTCACACCGTGACATCAAACGTCTGTTTGCATATTCATGAGGTCATCAGGCACATCTGCATATCAGAGATGTGAAACCAAAGCACAGTTCAAACACACCCGTCAGAAATGGAAATAACAATAAACAAGGACACGAACAAATGGAATAAGAATTGAATTTAGAATAGAACGTACAAATAGGATACTCTGTTTGTTTACTTAACAGCGCAGCAGAGTCACCGACCACTCACAGCCAGGGCGAGGTTACACCTGTACCAGTCCCATGTTCATAGCCGACCAACTTAGAGACACCAATTAACCCTATTGAATGTCTGTCCACTGTGGGAGGAAACCGGAGTCAACCTACAGGCACGGGGAGAACATGCAAACTCCACAGATACACACAGAGGCCGGGATCGGACCCGGGGACGCTAGGGCTGTGAGGCGACCGTGAGCTATACTGTACACTATAGAATAGAATAGAATGGAATAGAGATAAATGATCATACACTTAGAACAGAATGTAACAGAGATGCGTTATATCGTATACGGAATAAAAGAAGAGAACAGAATAGAATCACATAGAATAGAATAGAGATAAGTGATCTTCTACTATAGAACCAAACAGAACAGAATGCAATGGAGATATAGAAGAGAAATCAGCTGTCTTTACTATAGAATAGAATAGATATAAATATCATACTGTAGAAACAAAAGGAATAGAATAGAATAGAGATATTAACTTCACAGTAAAATATAATGTACTATATAATATATTATTCTAAAAACAGAGTAGAGATAAAGTACATCATACTACGGAATCAAGAAGAATAGCATAGAAAAGAATAAAGATATTGTTAACTTCACAAAGAATTTAATCCAAGAATTTATAGAATAGAATAGAATCAAATAGAGCAGAGACAAATTATTGTACACTTTTGAACAGAATAGAACATAATGGAATAGAGATACATTATATCGTATACACAAGAGTACAATAGAATAGAATAGAAATGATGAAATGATGATGCATGATCGAATAGAATCTTATAAAATAGAATTTAACCTCATAGCATGGAAGAGAATAGAATAGAATAGAATATGGATAAATTATATTATACTATAGAACAGAAAACCCCCAGAATAGAATAGTCCTGTATCTTATATTACAGAATAGAATTTAATAGAATAGAATAGAGATGAATGACCTTATACTTTAAAACAAAACAGGACAGAATGCAATAGAGAAATTCTGTATACAACAGAATAGAATAGAAATCAACTGTATTGTTTTATAACATATAATAGAATAGAAATAAATGAGATCATACAAGAAATAGAATATAATCTAATAGAATAGAATTGAGAAATTATCTTCAGAAATTAAAAATGAGAAGTTATCTTCAGAGAATAGAATAGAATGAAGATAAATTATCTTATACTATAGAACAGAATGGAATAATGCCATATCATATGCTATAGAATAGAATAGATATAAAAGATTTTATATATTTATATGGAATAGAATTTAATAGAGATATATAGAGACATATATGCTCTTGTGCTACCGAACAGAATTTAGCAGAATAGAGATAAATGATCTAATAGTATAGAATATAATGGAGATTTATTATCCAATATAAAAGAATACAGTAGAATTATGAATTATGTTCTGTTAGTTAATGCGATATAATGTTAATATAACCTTTGTTTTTTATAGAAATGTAATAGAATAAAACAGAAGAGATGAGAAAGCATCTGTATGTGAACAGAGTAGAATCGTCTCCTGATACTGAGAGCGCTAAGTGATTTGGTACTGAACACGCTGAGAGGAATCTGAACCGAAGGAATTGTGAATGTGGGTTTGGCTTTTTCCCCCCGTGCTTCAGCCAGCCGGCAGATTAGCCTAATCCTAAAGCAAAGCAGAGATGTGTGATCTCCACACCGCAGGAACTCATCAGCGCTCCGTCTGATATCCTGCAAACAGACATGGAATTCTACAGAATCTGAAATTCTACAGGATTCACTGACGGGCTCCGAGAGCGGCGTGCTTTCCAGATGAATCCCATTAATCAGCCAATCAGCCGGTCAGTTAAACTCTTCAATCAAATACGGTTCCAGACAGAACAGAATGCAGGAATGAGAATAGAGTTACACTGGCCTACATAGATAAATGTGTGTAAGTCCTGCATACGCTACAGCGCCCCCGGCTGCACGTGTCAGGGACTAAAGATTAGAATTAGGGGACAGGCGCGCGCCTCTTAGCGACCGCATTTTTAGCCTGCTGCAACGGAGAAATGAAAGCTGCGTGCAAACAATACGTACGATACGAAAACGCGTCCGAGAAATCTTAGCATCGACGCGTTTCAATTTTGATATTTTTAAAGGCGTTCCTGAGCTGACGGAGGGTTAAGAGATGGCAGCTTTGGGAAGCGTAACTAAGCAACAGAGGAAAAAGGGGTCAATTAGTCCATAATTTTACTCTCTACTTCTTATTTATTGGACATCCAGTAAAGATTCGGCGACTGAAATCACGGCTTCTTGGTCTCATAATTACAAAGAGGAGAAAAAACTAATTAGAGTTTGTGAAATGAATGAAATATTTAATTATGGAAATAAAACGAACGGAATAAACAGAAACAAGAAAGGATTTATGACGCAGGGAATGAATTCATCAGAGTCACGCTGCACTGCAGGGAATATCATCTCCGGACAGAGACTACAGACCACCTGTTCTTAGTGACTGACTGAGTGAGTGAGTGAGTGAGTCATTCAGTTGATTCTGATTCTTGATTCACTGAATCAGGGTTACCGTACTGTCCTAGGATATATGAATGGGTGAGTGAATCAGAGAATGAATGTGTGAGTGATTGATTAATTGACTCTGATTTTTGATTCACTGAATCAGTACTTCAGTAGGGTACATCATAGTTGGTTCATCGATCGCCTGCTTCATTTACTGTATTGTACTATGAGGTGTGAATGAGTAAGTGAATCAGTGAATGAGTGATTAATTCACTCTGATTCTTGATTCACTGAATCAGTATTTCTATAAGGTATGTCCTAATTGATTCATCGATCACCTGCTTCATTGAGTTACCCTACTGTTCGATTATATATGAATGAGTGAGTGAATCAATGAATGAGTGAATGAGTGATTAATTGACTCTGATTCTCGATTCATTGAATCAGTATTTCTGTAAGGTATGTCATCATCAGCTCATTTATCGCCTGCTTCATTAACTGTACTGTACTGTGATGTGTGAGTGAATGAGTGAATCAGTGAATGAGGGGTTCCTGACGGATAGACCATGTGTGCTGGTAGTTAATCAGCAGATTGATTCATCGAATCAGTGTTTGAATATGTCATAATAGATCAGCTGATCATCTGAGTTAATGATCGTGATGTGTATGAATGAGTGACTGTGGTAGCCTAGCAGTTAAGGTACTGGACTATGGACCAGAAGGTTTAGGGTTCAGATCCCACCTCTGCCAAGCTGCCACTGTTGGGTAATTGAGCAAGGCCCTTAACCCACAATTGCTTGGATTGTAAGTCGCTCTGGAAAAGGGCGTCTGCTAAATGCTGTAAATGTGAGTGAACGTGTGATGTTGTTCGTTGGATCCCAGCACCTGCAGTAACAGGGCAGATTTAGCATGCTGGAGGACAGAATCTGAATCCAGACCCTCTCTGTCGGTGTAGGAAATGCTGAGATTAATTTAGCTGGTTATTCTAATCCTGACATTTCGTTTTTGCAGGACTCCGGCTTTGTGCCAGTGCAGGGATGAAACCCGCCGTCCTCGTTAATCTCCCCGCCGGCGTCGAGACCGGGTGAAACGTCCCGAGCCTGAAGCCCGTCGTTACGGACGAACATTAGAGTGGGAGGGTCTCGGGATCAATCAGGCGCCGGGAGAGGGACGGGACACGCCGCTCACGCCAAAACTGATTTATCCTCCAAGGTCAAAGTCGTGGATCAGACTGACTGCAGCTGCAGGAGCGCCGGCTCGTTAACTGTGTTATTAATACACGCCTCGTTAGGACAGAGCAGAGCTTTGACTGCAATCTGTATCAGGATAAAGGGCCACACTTTTGCTCGGGATTCGAGCAATATGGGGTCGAATTCAGCCTCTAGATGTCACCTACATGAAACAAAACCATACCTCAGGTGGCATGTGGGCACAGTGGTCAGCGCTGGTGCCTCACAGTTCCAGAGAGCCAACCTGGTTCGTATCCCGCCTCTGCTGAGGTGCGACCTGTCACTTAAAGAGGCCTAAAAAGGACCTACCGGGTCACAGGCCCCACTCTAGGGGGTTGTGGAGCAGATCAGGGCTGTTGTGTCACATGTACATAAGAGTCAGCTGATATAAACAGTGCCTGAAGATCTGGGTTTGAATTACAAGGTTCCAGAGTCCTATGATGGACCAGGGTCCACCTCTAACTAAGTGATTTCCACAGTAGGCTCAGGAGCCTCCCTCATGACCCTGACATGGGTAAGCGAGGGGTTAAACAAGGCTGTGTTTGCTTTTTGTTTGGCTACAATCTTCCTGTTTTTATTATTCCACTTATCTGGAATAAGTCTTGACTTGGGACTTCAGAGTCAAGACTTCAACTGAAACCCTTTCGGAAGTGGTTTGATACGTAGCCAGACTTCGGAAATAAAAATCACGGTACATTTTTTAGACGACCCATGAGATGTTTGGGTGAAATTTGTTTCTCAAGCACAAAAAAAAAAATCCCATTTTCCGAAATGACCCGGAAAGAACAAGCTCTCTTATAGTCCTCAAAAGTGGGACGATCTCGTTCCCTTATGTCTCAGACTGTTGGACTTGCTTGTTGGTTTTTTAGCCTCATTCTCCTTTTTTGCCTGGTGAGCATTTTGGAGAAGCTTTGCTTTCATTCCATGAGGCTGCACTCAAACCTTCTTGTGGCGCTCATGTCTGGTTTGTGAGGAATCTCCCTGAGTGTGACGTGTGTTGTGTTGTGTCATGTGGTGTTATGCAACTATCCATCCAGACATGTAATAAAAAGATAACGTTCTGACAGCACCGATCGATATCCCAATCCCGAGTCGTTCCTCAGGCGCTTTTCGCAGAGCGTCCACTTTTGCTTCACGTTCTGAAATCTGTGCCGAAGGGTCTCTGAAGGATCTCACTATTTGAATTGCTAAACCATGCTGGCTTAGGGCTAAAACTGTGCTTTAATGTTTAACATCCGTGAATCTGATTCTGTTCGACCCGACTTGCTGCTAACGGCTCCGTTTGACGCCGTCCTCGCTAAGGACGTCACGCAGACCTCAAAGAGTTTGCACGGCGCTGCAGCGGTGGCCTGGAGGAATATTTAATCAACCCCTGCACTGATCTCCAACCCTGCCTCGAGACCCGACTGCAAACGCTAACGCCGGCAGACACGAGGCTAATTCAGGTCAGGCGTGAGCAGTGCGAGGTGTGGCCTGAACGTGGAAAGCCGACGGATTTCAGAGGGACCGGATCCGGAACGTCTTTCATATAAAAAATAAATAGAGCATTTACAAAAGAAGAAACCGTCTTTTATCTTCCGGCTTCCCTCCGCCGTCTCCTCACATGCATGATTTAGAGGGATCTGAGAAGTGAGTCGATTCGTAAACCACACATCGAAATGGATTTCCATTAATATTCATTTCTTCAGGAGAGTCAGCAGGTGAAGAACCTGAGCGCAGAACGTGTAAACGTGTTTCAGAGCCATATTTAGAGGAGCATAATGAGTTAACTATATAAGCACATCCATCAAAAGTGCTCCAGTAAAAGAACCCTTGGTGCTGTAAGAGCTTTCTATCGCCCCGACGGCTGTTAATGGAATTAAGGATCATGACTGTGCTCCTGTTGAAGCCTAAGAGGCCAATTTTAATAGATTGTGAAGAGTCCATTGGTGTTGTACGTTCCTCCACTCCAGCTGATGATCTTTGGATCCATGAAGCTCATGTTCCAGATTCAGGAGGCCAGGTAGGAGCTCATGATTGGAGTTTGGACCATGACTGTGCACCATAAACCACAACAGCATTAGTGAAGATCAGTGTAGGTGGTTTGTTTTGGAGACGCAACTTCACCCCAAACATACTGGATGGGGTTCAAACCCTATATTTTCTAGAAGGCCAGAATGGTTCTTCTGCAATGCGAGTCCATTGGTGTTGTACGTTCCTCCACTCCAGCTGTGATCTTTGGATCTATGAAGTTCATGTTCCATATTCACGAGCTTTTAATCACTTGCTGACTTGCCGATCTCGTTTTGTGAGCCACGTAGATGAGCTGGCATTGCCACTGGAAGAGGGATTCCTCCCATATTGACAAAATGGGCTTTCTAAACATGAGAGAAAAGGTTTGGTCACGTCCTACGTATCGGAAGAGCCAGGAACAGCAAGAACCTCTCAGACCAATTGGATGACTCATGTTTGGCATTTTGCCCTTCATTTCCTCTCGCGTCTTCATTTCCATTCTCATTATTCTGCGTTTCTAGCTTCGACCTTCTTGAGTACATGAAAGGATGGCGTTGTTGGTGCCCTTGGACCTACCTTTAGCCATCTGAGGTTCCGTAAAGAGTTCTGCAATGATTATGGTGTGGAAACTGAACTTCTTTTTTGTTGTTCCAAACTAAGACCTAAGCTAAGAGCGGGAACGATGGTTTTCTTTCTGTGCCACAGTTTTCACGCGGATGTCCTAGAGCTGTTCTCTTGTAACATGACGGGGTGAGGCATCCTTCAGAAACACATCTGTTTGTATCACATCAAGGACCGAACGCTCTGACATCCCTGACAGCAGAACGAGAGCGCTCCACAGCAAGAGTACAAAAATACAACCAGAGCTCCCTCTGATATGCCTTCACGTGCGGGAGGAATGCCTCGAGCCCAAAACAATGGGTCTGATCCCTGGGGAAATGCAGCAAGTGTCTAAAAATAAATCTGGTGATGTCGTTTTGCCACATGAAGTACTACTTCATTACAAGATAAGATAATAAGACAAGATTCAGATTCATGGGGGCACCAGGGTCCAGCAGATCTCCCTAGAGACCTGAATACAAAAACGAAGCACCACGAAAGTCCAACTGATCTCCAAATGCAGTGAGACATCTAGGTCCACAAGAGCCCTGCAGTAACTGGACCATAAAATGGGCCATGTAGGTCCAGTAGCTCTCAAATTAAAAGAAGGTCAAGATGTAGGCCCACACAGGTCTTTCCAGTGATCTGAATGTGACCCTGGACAGGGACATCTCAGGATGTACTGGGACACAGTAACGATGCATCAGGACCTCAGAGCTGCTGGGTCGTGTTTGACAGTCGCTGCATGTCCTCGTCTTTATTCTTCTCCTCTTTTTGTTGTTGCTTTATGTAAACAGCTGCCAAGTCTAATTAATTAGTTCCAGGTTTCTGGCTATGGCAATGTAAAGTCAGCTTTCCCTGCTGCTGCTCACACACACACACACACACACACACACACACACACACACACACACACACACACACACACACACTGCTCTGATCCTCACACTGGTTTAAATCAGACCTGAAAACAAACCAGATTTCATACGTCAGCACAGATTCATCCACCTGTCTCATTTCAACTAAAGCACAGAGTTAATAACTAAAGCTTTCAGTTCCAGTACTAAAGGTAACGGTTACAGTAGCAAAATGGACAGTTCCAGTAGCAAAGCTTCCATTTATAGTATCAAATCTTCCAGTTCCAGAACCGTATCTTTCCGTTACAGTGCCAAAGCCTCCAGTTAGCAAGTACCTAAGATTACAGTTACAACGCCAAAGCTTTTAGTTCCAGTATCAAATCTTCCAGTTCCAGTACCAAAGCTTTTATTTCCAGAACCAGATTAGAAAGCAAAGCTTACAGTTATGCTACCAGATCTTCCATTTATAGTACCAAAGCTTCCAGCTTCAGTCTCAGTCCCTTCAGTTAGAGTACAAAAACCTTTAGTCCCAGTACTAAATGATCCAATTTTAGTCCCAAACTGTACAGTAATAATACTGGGTTACTTATAGCTGTATAAATCAATACAATCATAAACGATCAATAATGTTTTCATTCAGCAGAATCCAGAGGAAGATCCTGAATCAACACAATGCAGTTCTAGTTCCAGTTCTAGTTCTAATTAAATTCCTATAGTTTTAGTTCTGCTGCTGCAGTTAGGATGGCGTGTAAAGCATTCATGAAACAGTGCAGCTATACAAGTCGCAGCGTCATCGTTGATTCATTAAATGAAATGATAAATATCTGAGGGTGAGCTCCGGAGCCGTGTGCTGTAAAACCCGGCGAGTTAAACTCGTCACTGCAGGAGCAGCCAGGTGCGAAATGACTGTCTTCTCCTCGTCCTGGAGCTGATTCACGCTTCTTTATTATTTGCCAGGAGAGCCAAGGTGAAGACGTACTTATCGAATGAACGTCAGCCGTCTACGATTTGATGAGAAAAAAGCAGAACCACGTCTAACAAACTCAGGGCTCCGAGAAAGGATCTCAGGTCCTAATGGGCAGAAAGGGGCATGGACGGACGGACGGACGGACGGACGGACGGACAGCTGCTGTGCTGTTTAATCAGCGGTATTGATGAAGCACACTGAGAATCGATCTGTACGTTGAAAGCAGACGTCAAAGAAGAAACTGTGCTGTAGGTGAAAGCAGAACATGAACTGTCGCCACTGTCGCCCTAGGCTTGCTCAGTTTGGGATTGGACGTAGTTATTAGGAGATAATCTAAACTTGTAAAGTTGCTTTGAGACAATGCTCCATTGTAAAAAGCGCTATATAAATAAATCTGACTTGACTTGACTTGACAGGCCTCATTCCTGCTGGCACAACATCTAAAGAAGGCTGTTCCACTGAATCCAACCCAATGAATTCCAAATTCAAGCTGCTGGAATTCAGGTCCTCAACAACTGCAAAGCCCTTACCCAGTGCTTAATTTATTTCAGAGAGAAACAGGCAACCAGGTCTATTAAAACAAATGGAGCTTGAAAGTTTGTGAACCCTTTAGAATTTTCTATATTTCTGCATAAATATGACCTAAAACATCATCAGATCATCAGAAGTCCTAAAAGTAGATAAAGAGAACCCAGTTACACAAATGAGACAAAATATTATACTTGGTCATTTATTTATTGAGGAAAATGATCCAATATTACATATTAGTGAGTGGCAAAAGTATGTGACCCTGTGCTTTCAGTATCTGGTGTGACCCCCCTGTGCAGAAATAACTGCAGCTAAACGTTTCCTGTAGCTGTTGATCAGTCCTGCACACCGGCTTGGAGGAATTTTAGCCCATTCCTCCGTACAGAACAGCTTCAGATCTGGGATGTTGGTGGGTCCCTCCTCACATTAGCTGCTCACCTTCAGTTTCCTTCTCTCAACATTTCCATTGGATTAATGGTCAGGACTTTGACTTGGACATTCCAAACATGAACGTTTTATTCTTCTTTAAAAACCATTCTTTGCTAGAACGGCCTTTGTGTGCTTAGGGTCGCTGTCTTGGCTGCATGACCCACCTTCTGTTGAGATTCAGTTCAATGGACAGATGTCCTGATATTTTTCCTTTAGAATTCTCTGATATAATTCAGAAATTAATTGTTTCAAATCAATGATGGCAAGCCGTCCTGCCCAGATGCAGCAAAAACAGGCCCAACCCATGATACTACTACCAACCACCATGTTTCACACAGCCTGGGATAAGGTTCTTATGCTGGAATGCAAGTGTTTTCCTTTCTCTAAACATAACGCTTTTCTTTTAAACCAAAAAGTTCTATTTTGGTCTCATCCATCCACAAAAACATTCTTCCAATAGCCTTCTGGCTCGTCCACGTGATCTTTAGCAAACTGCAGACGAGCAGCAATGTTCTTTTTGGAGAGCAGTGGCTTTCTCCTTGCAGCCCTGCCATGCACACCATTGTTGTTCAGTGTTCTTCTGATGGTGGACTCATGAACATTAACATTAGCCAATGTGAGAGAGGCCTTCAGTTGCTTAGAAGTTACCCTGGGCTCCTTTGAGACCTCACCAAATATTACACGCCATGCTCTTGGAGTGATCTTTGTTGGTCGGCCACTCCTGGGGAGGGTAACAATGGTCTTGAATTTCCTCCATTTGTACACAATCTGTCTGACTGTGGATCGGTGGAGTCCAAACTATTTAGAGATGGTTTTGTAACCTTTTCCAGTCTGATGAGCATCAACAACTCTTTTTTTGAGGTCCTCAGAAATCTCCTTTGTTCGTGCCAAAAAAGGACCAGAGCTTCCAGTTAAAGTACCAAAGCTTGCAGTTGGATCCACATAAATAATTGCCAGACCAGATATTCCATTTATAGTGGCAAAGCCTCCATTTATAGTACCAAAGCTTCCCCTTTCAGTTCTAAAACCAAATGATCTAGTTTCAGTGTCAGTTCTTCCAGTTAGAGTTCCAAGTGCTCCAAATATGAGAGGGTAAGCAAATTTCCCATGGTATGATTTCTTAAAATAAGCAAATAATAATACTAAGAGTACTAATACAAATTTCTAAATCCAGTGAAAAGTCCTGATTTTATATCTTAAATTCAGTCTGAAGAATCAGGACTTTTTTGTGCTTAAATTTGAGCCCTAAATTACTTGTAAGACTGAAAAGATGATATTTTGTTTTTTGCACCATACAGGACTGGCGCTGGTATCAGTTGGTGGTGAGCTCTCGTTGAATCACCGATATTTAAAGACAACGCATAATTAGAGATGCACGACGCTCACCAGCTACAATAACGCAGAAATCAGAGAGCACTTTGGCGACGGCAGGCTTAATTGCTCGGATGACATTTTATTCCTCAGCTTTATACAGCTGAAAAAGTCACTTAGTTTATTTAACAAAGTGAGTTTGGTAAAAATTGTTAAAAGTACAGGAATTATCCGTAACGAGATTATTGGGCTGCCATTTTTTGAAATGTCAGTATTGCACGCGCAGTTAAAGATTCAGCCGGCGTAGCCTTTTGAACCGAAGCGAATTAGAATAAGAACAAATTGTGTTTGTATGCTAACCGGAGCTCAGGTTTCTCATGACAGCACAGCAGGTCCTGCATAATGGTGTTTCTGTATCAGCATTAAAGAACCCGACCGCTGCGGCGCTCCAGATCTCAAACGCCGACGTACCGTCCATACAAACGATGCGATGCAGATAAGAGGGGCTTCGTTAGGACGTGCAAGAAGTGCTCTGTTCTGTTCAAGCGTGCGGAATTAGCGCCATTTCAACGCGAGCTCGTCTCAGTGTTTCCCCGCACCGCCTGCCAGGATCCATTACGTTCCTTCTTCAGCTTGACTGGACGAGGCCTGATGAGACTCTGGAGGATCCGAAAATAAATCCATTTAAGATCTGCAGACAAATTGAGGTGGAAACGTGCTCAGGTTCGCCTGAGGGTTCTCTCTTAAGCAGCCGTCTGTGATGTCCAGGTTCACTGGGGTGTAACTATCAATCCAAATTCCCTTAGTCAGTCATCAACATGGAAATTTGAAACCTTGAATCTTGAAATCTTGTCTAATTTAAGAAACAGAGAAAACAACAGTAAGGACAGAGGAAAACAAATAACTAGAGGCACTTATGGAGAAAAAATAGAAAATATAAAGAGAAGGCACAAAGACAAATGAAACAAAAAGAAAAAAGACAGCAAGGATGAAGGAAGGAAATTGCATAAGGTATGAAAGTCAGCCATAGTTGGCAAAGAAAAGTAATAATATAAATATACTAAGGATATAAGACAAACAGAAAAATCTAAAAGAAATAAAGGAATAAAGAACTAAAGGATGGGGGCAGAATGAAAAATAAAGAAAAACAGAAAAAGAAAACAGAAATAGAAACAAGTAAAGAGAGGAAAAAAAGTATCGAGAAAGAAAAAGCAAAAGCTGATAGGCAAAAATAGAAATGAATGAACAAGGTGGAGGAAAGTGTGGAGAAATAAAGAAAAAGAAAGAAAAACAGCACTTTAAATGAAGAAAAATAGAAATAAGTAACTTTTAGGAAGTACGTAGGAAGTAAGTATCAAGAAATTTGGGGAAAGAAGAAGAAAGAATGAGAAATTAAAAACAAAAAACAAAAACAGTTTACAAAAAAAAAAAAAAAGATCAGGACTGATGGTGCATAAATAACGGACCTTAATTAAAGAAACATCATTAGGAATGGTTTGGGTTTTTCTTGCTGGATCTCTAAACAGCATGTGAGGGTGAGATCATAAGGGAATAAATATGAGGTCAAATTCCCTCAGTCGATCATCAACGTGGAAATCTTGAAACCAGGTAGCATTTCAGCTTTATGACACAGCCCTCCTCATTCATCCGGCTTTGAGACCAGCACTGGGAGCGCATTTACGGAGCTGCACCTGCTCCAGATCAGACCAGGGGTGCCCCCACATTACAGATGAATCGTTTCTACAGCATTTACCACTAACATAAACACAGCGCTAAACAGCATCAGCGCTTCAGTCGTTTTAACGATCTGCTAAATGAGCCGGTGTAATTGGTTGGTGATTAAAATCTCATCTCTCTTAAGCAGGGTGTGTAATTATCGCATCGTTCATAGTCATTTACTCATCTGTGGGTTAGGAGCTTTTGGGATCAGGATCCGTTTGCCTGGTAAGTTCGTTGTGTTGTTGAGAACACGAGAGCTGCAGCAATTAGCACCAACAGCAGGTTAGGGGGCAAATAAAAACCAAATAAGCAGAACCAAGTAAAGCAAGGAAAATAAAAATGAAAGAAAATATAAACAAGAAACTAAACGGTGGTAAAAGATAGAAATTAATAATTAAAGTGAGATTAAAGAAAACCACCTAGAGATGAAGAAAGGATAGAAATCTGAAAACTTAGAAAAAGAAAAATGTATGACCAAAGGAAATAAGAAAAAAGACTAGGATAAAATAAGGAATAATGAAGGGAAGGAAAAAGTAATAACATGGGAAAGAAAGACAAATAAATAAAGTAAAAAGTAATTTAAAAAATAGAGAAAACAACAGTAAGGACAGAGGAAGGAATGAAAGATAAAGGATGGAAGGAAGAAAGAAGGAAAAAACAAAGAACAAAAAACAGAAAGAAAAAAAACAGTAAGGATGAAGGAAGGAAAGAAATTTACATAAGATATGGTTGGTGGCAAACAAAAATAATAATATAAGTATAGTAAGGACAGAAGACAAACAGAACAAAAGTTATAAAATAAAAGGACAAAAAATTAAGGATGGGGAAAGAATGAAAGAAACAGAAACCAGTAAGGATAGAGAAAAAGAAAGGGAAAGAATAAAAAACATAGAATTGAAGAACCAAGAAAGAAAATGCTAAAACTGATAAAGAAGAATAGAATCAAAATGAAAGACCAAGGATGGAGGAAAGGATGGGGGGATAAATAAAAAGAAAGGAAAAACAGGACTTCTAAACAAGAAACTTTGAAATAAAAAAGTTAAAGGGGAAAAGAAAGGAAAAAAGACAATAAGGATAAAGAAGTTTGGGGAAGAAGAACAAAGAACTAGAAATCAGTAAAGATGGAGGAAACAAAGAAAACAGAGCTGGATAAAAGAAAAAAGAAACATTCTTAGGAATGGTTTGGATTTTTCTTCTTAGCTTGTGGAACTTCTCCGAAGAGGTCCTGAATGGGAGCGGTTTGGTTTAGTCATTTGCTAAACAGAATGTGAGCGCGATGCTGATGCCTCGTATCCGCACTGAAGGAAAGTTCAGAGAATGTGTGAGGAGTGAAAAACTCCATGAAATAAATTGGATCCCTGAGGGCTTTGGGCTGCTGCCGGCTCGCACCCTTATCTGTAACAATTAATGAGTCATGAAGTGTGAGCTGTGGGACCTGCTCAAGGTCACCATCACGTCATCTGTGCTGCTGCAGAGCCGAAAGGTCGTCTGATAAACTCTGCATGGAAACGACGACTCGGGCTCCCCGGCCTTCAGCCAATGAGGACGAGCTGCAGAAGAGCTGTATGTACAGATCTTCAACGTCATCATCATCATCATCATCATCATCATCAACCCCTGGAACTTCAATCAGTTTATCATTTGGTCGTTGCTGAGATTCAGTCATCTCTCATTCAGCAAATCAGTATTTGAATCAGTGATTCATTTGGTCATGGCTGATATTTGTTCCTCTCTCATGTGTTTGAATCACTGAATCATAGGACGATAAATGAGATTTGATTCTTTTACGTTCAGATTGATATTAACTGAGACTTGTTTCTCTTTTCTCTGTCATTCAATGAATTGCTACTTGAATCTCTGATTCATTTGGTCATGGTTGAGATTTGCTTTGTTGACGTTCAGTGAGTCTGTATTTGAATCGCTGAATCATTTGAACATAGCTGAGATTTGTTCGTCTCTCATTCAGTGAGTATGTGTTTGAGCAAGTGAATCTTTTGACGATAATAAGATTTGCTTCATTGATGTTCAGAGAGACGATGTTTAAATCAGTCATTCATTTAGTTGTGGCTTAGATTGTTCCTCTGTCATTCAGCAAATCAGTATTTGAATTAGTGATTCAATTGGTCATGGTCGAGATTCGTTTCTCATTCAGTGAGTCTGTGCTTGAGTAAATGAATCATGAGAGTTACTTCTTTGACATTCAGAGAGTTGTTGCTTGAATCAGTGAATCATGTGGTGATTACTGAGATTTGTTCCTGTGTCATTCAACAAATCAGTGTTTGAAACACTGATTCATTTGGTCATGGCTGAGATTTGCTTTGTTGATGTTCAGTGAGTCTGTGTTTGAATCAGTGAATCATTTGAAGATAACTGAGATTCGCTCCTATTTTGTTCGGTTGAATCAGTGAGTTATTTGCTTGCGTATATTGGATATCCTCCGGGGTTTTCATCCTTCTGCTGCTTTCAGAGATCAGAAGCTGAATCTTGTGATTGACAGAACCATCCTTGCGAAGCGTATCACACCGAAATGTTTTAACATGTTTGCCATTATTAAAGCTCGTAAATGATGGCTGGCACTGGGCATCAATGTTCATGAGCACCTAATTAGCCCAAAACTCTTCAACAAGTGAAGATCTTTGTAGGAGACATGCTCTTTATCTATCCAGGCTTCATGATCGATTTTGGAACTAATTCACGCCGCTGAACTGTGGGAATAATTAATCTGAATTAGCAGAGTAGCAGGTGATTACAATTTACAAAGTACTGTATTTGGCTATGGCTTTGTCCTCGTCAGAGTCACCAGTCCATCTCTCGTCGTCCTCCTCTTTCTCAGACACAGATTGCCATGGAGGATTGAAGTACAGTGGCGCTTGAAAGTTTGTGAACCCTTAAGAATTTTCTATATTTCTGCATAAATATGACCTAAAACATCATCAGATTATCACACAAGTCCTAAATGTAGATAAAGAGAACCCAGTTAAACAAATGAGACAAAAATATTATACTTGGTACTATTTATTATATATTTGGTACTATTATACTATTTCTTAAGGAAAATGATCCAATATTACATATTAGTGAGTGGAAAAAGTATGTGAACCTCTAGGATTAGCAGTTAATTTGAAGGTGAAATTAGAGTCAGGTGTTTTCAATCAATGGGATGATCTTTAGCAAACTGCAGACGAGCAGCAACGTTCTTTTTGGAGAGCAGTGGCTTTCCCCTTGCAGCCCTGCCATGCACACCATTGTTGTTCAGTGTTCTTCTGATGGTGGACTCATGAACATTAACATTAGCCGATGTGAGAGAGGCCTCCAGCTGCTTAGAAGTTACCCTGGGGTCCTTTGTGACCTCGCCAACTATTACACGGCTTGCTCTTGGAGTGATCTTTGTTGGTCGACCACTCCTGGGCAGGGTAACAATGGTCTCCAACAACGAAGATTTCTGAGGACCTCAGAAAAAGGGTTGTTGATGCTCATCATGCTGGAAAAGGTTACAAAACCATCTCTAAAGAGTTTGGACTCCACCAATCCACAGTCATCGCAAACTTTCAACCACCACTGTACTAGACCACTAGTGTTGTTCTTTGAATGAATAAATATTTGCAGCTCTCTCCTTTTCATTCAGACCTAAAGGCATGTCATTAAAAAAAAGCTTTAAAGAAATCTCAGTTTGCGCCTCAGTACATACTCATCTAGTCTGTTTGTTATTTAGATGATCCTCAGATTTAGGTCAGAGCCCAGTCCAGCACAGCTCGGCTCTTACATCATTAACTACAAGCATTCATGATTTAAAACCATGGCCGGACTTGAACTTAATGGAACGGAATAGATGATCATCCAACGCACGACTGCAGATGCTTCTTTAGTCTTTTTCTGAAGATGTATTTAAATTTAATTACCTAACTCATCTTGATCTTCGTGCCTTAAAAAAATCTATGCTGGGGCTGCAAACACTCACCGGCCACTTTATTAGGTACACTTTGCTGGTACCGGGTTTGGATCCCCCTTAATTCTTCGTAGCATAGATTCAACAAGGTGCTGGCAACATATCTCAGAACCATCTGTGAGCCCGTGCCAATTATAACCTCAGTTGCCTGTTCTTAGTTGACTTATCCTTCCCTTGTTTATCTCTTTATTTATTTTCCTTCTAGTGTGGTTATAGCGCCGCCTTTCGGAAGCCTTAGTGACATTTTAAGTCGTGCATCAGTTCGTCTTGGTGTATTACAAGTCGACGATTTTAAATATTAAATAGGAAATCGTATTCTTTAAATTTACAAATGTCTAAATGTGTATACTTTTTAAAATTTATATTTCGCTCGGTTTTAGCCGAGTTGTACAGCTTTGTCTGTAATATATTGGTATACATGTTTTTGGATGCACTACCTGACTTTCCGTTCTTAATTTCCAGTAAAACACTTGAATTACACATGTATATGCCTATGTTGTTTCACAATCTCTGTGTAAATATATACCTTTTTATATCTTATATGAATTATTAAATTTTAATTTTAATGTACCAGCCCAGGCAGACTGTGGTGGGGAACAATAAATAAACGCATATCTGTTCATGGCTTTTCTCTGCTCATGTCACCTGAACCTTTTTAGACCTAGTTTTTTAATTTCTGTGTTCTTTATAAAGATTTTGTCATAGAATTCGCTGATGTTAAGTATTGCCGGTTATCCTCTAAGTTTAATAATAGCATCACAAGTACCACAGAACTGACCTTCATACTGAACTTTTAAATTACTCAAGTCCAGGTCTCTGAAAGAAATAATTACATTTACAAACTGTTTTTTTATTTTGTTCTCACAAATATTTTGTTCTCACTTTTTATATTTATTTTGTTCTCACGTCCTTTTGAACGCTGGTATTGAGACAGAGAACCTCAGCGGTTGCATTTGCATTTCCTTAAAACCACAGTAATATCATTATGTTTAATGACTGTTATTAACTAATTAATCAAGTCGTATCATTTTGTACTAGGGTTAGTTACTGCTTGGTTTTACTGAAGACCTCCAGCCATCGAAGTGTACCTGGCTAAACCACTTCGTTCACGGTAAAATCAGAGAATATCAGTACAAATTCCATTCTGGTCCAAACCGTTCGTGGTGGTTTGTGTAGACAAAGCTGTACTGAGAAAACATGAGAGAACGGGGTGAATCCGTGTTGATTTAATTGTTGAAATAAAGAAAGTTCGTTTGGGATCGTTGTTGGGGACAATCCGAATTGGAACGCATCCGCAATGGTGGTTGGGATCCTACGCACTCGCCAGGCGGCCTAGCAGGTCGGATTGGAACGCGACCCGAATCAGGGATTCCCTCAGAGTTTGTCTGACGAGCTCGGTAAGAGACCAACTTCTGACACTTTATACAGATTGTAAGCTGGTTACATGTCAGTTTGCGCCATTTACTGAGCAGTAAAAACATTTCAATTAGGATTGTTTATCCTTTCGATGTAGAGAACGGAGCCGGTTCTGAGGCGATTGTGCTGAACTAAGCTAAGCTAGCGCATCTCAATAGTGTTTGTTTATCTTTCAAAACGATTTATTTCTATCTTCTACAAGTATTACGTAGTTTTACGAGTTTTTACGTGTTAATTAGTGTGTTGGTGGTAAATATCAGTTTAATTAACAGCTTACAGAGTTGTTTTTTCAGTTCTTTCGCCTCTTAAGTAATACAGACACTCCCTGTAATCACATATACACTGTGCATGGGTGCCAAAACGTAATCCCTTCTCACATTTATCCCACATACACTGTACATTTCGTTTCCCAAACCCCATGTTTGGTGTACCTTATAGATGCTGATCATGTAATAGGAATGTTCCGCTTGTAAATATAACCTATATTTGATATTATAAATCTGCTAGTATGTTGCCTACTGCCTGCTCACCTGTACAGGTGCTGTTTGGACACTATGGATCCGACATCCGTCAGTGTGACCGAGGACGTGCGTCTGCGCCGATTCTTGTGCTACGGTTCGGAGAGCGCCACCTATAGCGCTCGAGAGAAGCTGCGCCTCAGCCTGGAGCGGGTCTCGTCCCTGTCCGAGATGATAGAGGCTGGGCGAGGGCGGGAGGTGGCACAGGAGGCACGGCGCCTGATCCAGAGGGGTGGAGAGAGCAAAAGCGCGGGTCCAGTCCTGTTCGCCCTGGCCGCGTTGACGCAGCACTCGGACGCCGAGGCCAAACAGGCGGCGTACGCGGCGCTCAGGGAAGCCTGCGTGTCATCCGGCGAACTTTTCACTTTCATCCAGTACAAAAAGGACCTGAGCGCCGGCGGGCAGCGTGGCATGTGGGGCCGGGCGCTGAGGAGGTTCGTGGCGGACTGGTACAACGGGCGGGAGGCTCTCAGAATGGCGCGTGAAGTGACGAGGTGCAAAAGAAGAGCGGGATGGACCCATCAGGACCTGTTCAGACTGGCGCACTACAAGCCGGCCAGTGATGGTGAGGAGGTCACCGATGCGCACGGCGCACATCCCGAAAAGACGCTCTGACCCTTATGCCTTTCCGTATTTCTTATCTCGCAGCCGGCGTGCTCATCGGCAAATACGTGACCAAAGGCTGGAAGGCCGTGCAGGAGACGTACGCGGATAAGGAGCAGCCGGAGGACGTGGCCCGGGCGCTGGCGTACCTGCAGGCCATGGAGAGGGTCAAACACTCAAGCGACCAGCAGGAGGTGGCACATCTGATCGAGGGGCACCAGCTGGAGAGAGAACAGCTGCTCACCAAACACCTCAAATCTAAAGAGGTACAAAACACACATGGTAATGTATCCACACACACACACACACTGGTACAGGGTTTATTCTGTGTGTGTGTGTGTGTGTGTGTGTGTGTGTGTGTGTGTGTGTGTGTGTGTGTGTGTTTTCATGTGAAGGTGTGGAGAGCTCTACTGAAGGACATGCCCCTCCCCACTCTGCTCACACATCTGGCCAAAATGAGCGCAGACCACGTTCTCGCCCCGGGGAGTCCAGATGTTCTGACCGTGTGTGAGAGGATAAAGGACGAACAAGCGCTGCTGAAGGTAACGTGACATTAAATTTTAAAAAGGCTGTATTTAAGAATAAAAAAAGAAAATATTCTACATTTTAATAAAAAAAATACCAAAACTATTTTCGATTTTTATTCCTATTGTTCAATGAATAAAACTCAAAAAACAGATAAAGAAAACAATAATAGTTTTGAGAAATATTTGAAACAAAGAAGAAAAATACAATCCAAACTAGAAAAAATATATCTATGGTAGCTTTCGTATATTCAGATTGTAAAATAATTTATTTAATGTTTTTTAGTCTTGTTAAAAATGGAAAATGTATTTAAATTAAAACATTCTGGGAAATAATGCAAAAATGTTGAAAACAGTACATAATTTTTCAGGACAATATTTTACTTAGCAGTCAAACAAAACAATTATAAAATTGAAAAATATTTTAATATGCACATAACTGATGAAAAAAGTATAATTTGATGAGCAAAAAGTACACTTCAAAGGTATTTGATTTTAAATGAGCTAAAAAATAAAAAATACAGATTATTATACAGATGAAAAATCTGTTAAAAACATCTCCATAAATAAAGAGAAAAACAGAAATAAATTGCCCATAAATACCTCAGTATTATTTGGTTTAAAAATAAATATTCTATAGAGGTTTTCTAAGGCACCAAAAATACTTTGTATTCCGGTAAAAATAATAATTATATTTAGTATTTAGATTAGACATTTAAATTATATTTAGATTCGAAATTCATAAATAAAACAAAAGTGAAAATGGGAAAAATATTTAAACTTAAATATTGCCCATATAGGAAATATTGGAACGATTTAGTAAGTATTTTAAAAAGTATCAAATGTTTTATATTCAGATGTAGCTTAAAATACAGTTTTAAACAACAAGGAAAATAGTCAATATGTAATAATATATTTAAACAATCAAGCAAAATATCTGGATATAAAATGGATATAAAACTGCATTTATAAATCAGTGTAACATAAGAGCAGATGAGAACAAACCATGGTGGTACCAGAACCTGGTTCTGTTTGTCATTCTGTTCAGGCCAGAATTCACCCGTTCAGCATCACGGCCGCCTCCGAGACGTACAGGCGAGGTCACGGGATCCGGGGGAAGCTGAAGTGGGAGCCCAACAGAGACGTCCTCCAGGCTCTGGACTCGGCCTTCTGGACGTGTCTGTCTGTGAGTAATGTGCTGTCAGTGACCGGCTGGATCCGTTAGCCTCTGACCTCATAAGCAGCTGATATTCTGTCCGTACAGAACGTCCAGTCCACGGGGAAGCGGCTGCTGGTGGGAGTGGACGTCGGCGCTCGGCCCGGCAGCATGGCGCTGGGCGGCTGCATCAGCACCGTGGCTGTAGCCGCTTCCATCGGCGTGGTGAGGGCCTCAGTGCCGCCTCAGTAACGGACCGTGTACATGTCACGCTCATATTATATAGTAACAGCTCGGTATTGATCCCGCCTCCACACAGGTGATGACGCGGAGCGAGCCCAGCGCACAGGTGCTGCTGTTCTCCGAAGGCGCCGTCGTCCCCTGCACCATCTCCCCCGATTCGTCTCTGGTCCAGGTCGCCACCCAGCTGATGCAGGTACGTCACTCTGAGGCGTCAGGAGCAGGAGCAGGAACCTATTGGCCCACCGAGGGAATGACTCACTGACTCTGACACTCACCCTCTAAGTCATAGAGAAGAGAGTCTTAGCAGTAAATGAGCGATTCACTGATTCAAACACTGACTCGCTGAATGAAAGCAGAACCATTACAACAAAATGATTCACTGATTCAAAAGGAGGAACAACTCACTGTCTTGACCAGATGATTCAATAATTTAAATGAAGTGTGAATCATTGCTGTGACCAAACGATTCACTTATTTAAATACTGATCCGTGGAATGAAAGCAGAACAAATCTCCATTACGACCAACTGATTCACTGGTTCAAAGGGAGGAACGACTCAGTTTTGAACAAACAATTCACTGATTCAAACAGTGATTCACTGAATGAATTCAGAATGACTCTAAATTATGACCAAATCATTCCCTGATTCAAAGGGAGGAACTACTCTTGTCTTAACCAAATGATTTATTGATTCAAATACTGATTTGCTAAATGAAATTGGAACGAATCTCCTTTACAGTCAAAGGGAGGAACTACTTGCAGATTTGACTAAATGATTCACTGATTCAAACCGTGAGTCGCTGAATGAAATCAGAATGAATCTGCATTGCGACCAAACAATTCACTGATTCAAACACTGATTAGCTGAATGAAATCAGTACGACTATAAATATGACCACTGATTCATAAGGATGAACGACTCACTGTTTGGATCAAACGATTCAATTATTTTAACACTGATTCGCTGAATGAAAGCAGAACGAATCTCCATTATGGCCAAATGCTTCACTGGTTCAAAGGAGGGAACGACTCGACCGAACGATTCACTGATTCAAACAGTGATTCACTGAATGAAATCAGAATGACTCCAAGTTATGACCAAATCATTCTCTGATTCATACGGAGGAACAACTCACTGTTTGGCCCAAACGATTCACTGATTCAGACACGGATTCACTGATTGAAATAGGAGTTAATCTCCATTTTTTGACCAAACCATTGATGGACTCAAACGCTGATTTCTTGAATGGAGGCAGAATGCATCTGCATTGTGACCAAATGATTCACTGATTCAATTACTGATTTGCTAAATGAAATAGGAACGAGTCTCCATTCACTGATTTAAATAGAGGAATGCCTCACATTCTTGTCCAACCGATTCGTCGATTCACACACTGATTCGTTGAATGAAAGCAGAATGAATCTGCATTATGATCAAACTTTTCACTGATGCAAAGATGGGAACGACTCACTGACTCCAGCAGAGGTTGGCTAAGCGATCTGTACTCGCGGGTCACATGACGCTACCTATAACGATGTGTTTATCATGTGTTATGGAAAAAAGCTGAGGGTTTTGTTGAGAGTGTTTCTTTAGGAGCATTCTCAGTCCTGGCTAACCCTGTTCTGTTGTGTCTGTGTGTGTGTGTCTGTGTGTCTGTGTGTCTGTGTGTCTGTGTGTCTGTGTGTGTGTGTGTGTGTGTGTGTGTGAGATGGCTCAGACTGGCAGCACTGCTACAGACTGCTCTCTGCCCATCCTCTGGGCGTCTGATAATGATAAGGTCGTGGACGTGTTCGTCGTTCTAACCAACAGCGAGCCCTGGGCTGGGCCGTCCAACCCGGCGGAGACGCTCCGGACCTACAGACAGGTAATCGGTCCCGGCCGGTGCGCCGCTTCCACCGCGGTTTGGTTTTGAATCGTTGTGACGTTTCGTTTATCTCGCAGAAGGTCGGCGTGTTCTCCAAACTCGTTGTGTGTGCCATGGTGACCAACGTCGCCTGCGTGGCCGACCCGGACGACCGGGGCATGCTGGACGTCTGCGGGTTCGACGCTCATGCCGTCGACGTCATCCACGACTTCATCGCGGACGTTATATGAGACGGAGAGGTGCGCCGTGGGAAATGTGGTGCAGACCACCGACCTGGCGCGGGCCCACTGGACTCCGACCGGGCCTACTAAAACCCTACAGTAAGACCATGGCAGCGATTAGGAGGGGTTAGCGCGCGGTTTGCGTAGAGGGTAACGTGCGTGCGTAGCTTCGCGTAGCTTTGTGTAGCAGACGTTCACTGTTATAATTTCACCGAGTTGAGTCATTTGAATCAGTCAAATGATTCACATTACGTCACCAACTCCCTTCGTTCGTAAGAGTCATGACTAAACCCTGATTTTATAGAATTCTAATTACAGAGTGTTAACTCAACGATCAGTGTCTGAAGATAAAGAAACTGACTCACTAAGCAAGGGAAACGATTCACTGATTCAGACTCTGACTCACCCAGAAATAAGGAAGCAGCTGCAACCGAATGATTCACTGATTCAAACACTGGCCCGGAGAGGAGTGATTCACCGGTATAAGCCTTGATTCACCGGGCAACAGAGGTGTGAACCACTGTCTTGACCAAGTGATTCACTGATTCATACACTGACCCACTAAAGAGAGAGGACCATCGGGTTCTCCATCGGGGCCAAACGCTACACTGATTTGAACACTTGACTTGCTGAACAAAACAGGCACGAATCACCATCTTGACCAAATGATTCACTGTTTTGTGGAACCATCTTTACCAAACGATTCAATAATTCAAACACTGACTCACTGAATGACAGACGAGTGATTCTTCATCTTGACCAATTGAGTCGCTGATTTAAGCACTGATTCGGCACACAACAAAGGTCCGAATCGTCGTCTTGAGCGAATGATTCACCGATTCAAACAAACATCCACTGAAAGAGAGAGGAGCGATTCTCCATCACGACCAAACGATTCACTGAATTAAACCCTCATTCCCCAGGCAACAGAGGCCCGAATCAAATCTTCATCTTGAGCAAATGATTCACTGATTCAGACTCTGACCGACTGAGCGATAACAATCGCTGAACAATCTCGAGCAAGTGATTCATTGATTTAAACTTTTATTTGCCGAACCAATCGGGCCTGACCCCACACGGGCAGCGGCCGGGCCTCGAACCCTGGGCTCCTGAGCTGTGAGGCGAGCCTGCTGCACGGTTTGTTTGTAGAATTTTGTTTTAAAAATGCAGTGAAAGAGCTTCCCTATAGAGCTGTTAAAGTAGCACAAATAACAACAACAACAGTAATAACAGCAATTTTATTTTAGGACAGGAATAAGAACATGTTACTGACCAGCAGGTGGCGTTTTAGTGTTAGAGGAACCTCTTTTAATACTGAATGGGTTTAGTGTTTTAGTCACTGTTTCTGCACTCGTCCTCTCTCTCTCTCTCTCTCTCTCTCTCTCTCTCTCTCTGTCTGTCTGTCTGTCTGTCTGTCTCTGTGAGTGTGTGTGTGTGTGTGTGTGTGTGTGTGTGTGTGTGTGTGTGTGTGTGTGTGTGTGTGTGTTCTTGATGATGTCTTGAGAAGTTGAACGTCGTTTAAATGTTTCTCTCCCTTGGTTTGTTTAACAACAAATAAAGTTTCCTCTTTACAGCTTGTTGGGCTTTTCTTTGTATTCTGGAAATTGGGAGTCCCATGACCTCATGACGTTTTTCTGTTGCCCCAGAGTCCAATCACACTCTTTTTAGACAAACCCCTCATTACCTAGTGGTTTCCGTATGAGTTTAGGCCCGGTCCTGTGAGCTCTCGATGTTGTTTGTTTGGAAACGTTCTTACTATTACAAACAGCAGTCTGTTTTTTACCATCCGCCCTCTCCAGTCGCGCCCGTTCAGGATGGCGCTTGGGGCACAGGTCTAGATTTGAATATACTTGCTTTCAATGTAGTTTTCTTCTGTAATTTGACCCTTCTAAAACACAAAGTTCTGCACGACCACAGAATATGTTTTAGACTGGTGGTTTAGGAAAAGAGAAGCTGCTAAAGATGTTGCTCCTGCTACGTACGAACGTATTAATTATCCGAAAAGCCCAGAGCTCTTAACTGTTTGCTTCTTGGAATTCAAACCACCGACTTTTTTGTTTTGGAAAACAACCTACGTGACCTGTGGTGCTTATTGTGGTCTTTTAGTCAAAGTGAAACTTGCTCAATCTGCTCTCTAACCAAACCCGACCCCACCCCCACCCCCCACGCCCTATTTATTGACATATAAGACCACGAGAACGAGATCAGAGCATCAAGATAACCAGATCACGCTCGGCCATGTTCACACGCTCCGTCCTGCTGGTCCTGCTGCTTCTCGGCTGCCTGCAGTCCATCACCGCGACCCAGAGTAAGGACGAGTTCAGCTTTAACCCTTTTATTTTGTCCTAGATCTGTGGATGCTGGTGGTTTCTGTAAGATCTCTGTGAGGTGAAGCCCTCACTGCTGCTGAGTTCGTTTAGTAAGGTTCTCGCCCATCTCTTTCCTGCTCTGTTTAATCTGTGACTGTCTCAGTGTGAAGCCACCTTGGGTGTTCTGAAAGGTGCTGTATAAGTACAGTGGATTATGATTGGGAGTAACAGTAGTATTAAATGATGAAGTATTAGGTCTTATCCGGTCTGTTGGCTGTGCTGCTGAGGAAGTGTGAGGAACCGCACCACACTCTCTCATTAGCTCAATCTTTTTAAGCAGATGCCAAAGGACCAAAGAGCTGCTGTTTCGGCTACTTTATGCGTAAAATCCACATCAAGTACATCAGAGAGTACGAAGAAACGATGCCCGGTTGCTCAAAATCTGGAATCATGTAAGTCTGGCTGACTCCGTTGACAGAAATTGGTATTTGAGTGATAAAGTCAGCTTTGACTGATATCTTCTCCTCTGCAGTCTTACCCTGAAGAACAGCAGGCGTGTCTGCGTGGACCCCAGCGACCAGTGGGTGAAGCAGGTCGTGGACAGGATCGACCAGCGCCTGGTGGAGAGCTCGGCCAACTGACAACCCAGCGCTTAAAAAATGGTTCAAAATGCACTTGGTGGTTCTGGCTTTGGTTCTTTGGACCAGCTTAGCTAAACATGCAGCTATACAGAGCGCTCTTTGTATTGTAGCTTTGTAAAGGGTTATACAAACGTTTTGGCACGTTGCTTTAGCATTTAATGCATGCATCACTTACCAAGCGATATATTATACCGAAGTCACCATTTTGTAAAATTCATTTAAAAGAACAGTTATTTCAGACAATGATATATTTAAATTCAAGATAAATAAACAGTAAAGAGTTCATAATATATTTTTATTCTGCATAAATTGCAGCTAAAACAAGTCCTAAAAGTAGAGGAAAAGAACGCAGGTAAAAATATGCCTTCTTTCTTTCACATGTTTTGCAACTGATAAAACTACTAATAATAAATGAGACACAAAATGGCTGAACTTAAATGAGCATTTATTTAAGACTGCCCCCCAGCAGCCTGCACACACGGATCAAAAGATAATCATTTGGCAAAATTAACATGAGTTATAGCTTTTTTCCTTTTCTCCTGGGTGCCCATTTATAGTTTCCCCCCTTTTTTCATTTTGGCTCCATTTCTCTTTAAGACGGCTAAGCCAGAATCAAACACAAGCTTATTAAATGTATTTTTTTTAAATGAATGCTGTGTAGTGTTTTTTTCAGTAAGTGTGTTATTTTAATTTTGTTTCACACCCCCTGGTCTGGAACCATGGAATTCATGAATGCACTTCTTGCTTCAGGGTAAAACAAACGAACTGTTAGCGCAGTGTACATGGTAACACGTGTCTGTTACTGATCCCAGGCAGGAGGTAATGGTTCTGTCCCTCCAACAGACTAAGCCCAGCCTCCACAAAGCCTCTGTACGTCCTGTCCTCTGAATGTGAGCCGTGTGTTGTGTAACTGCGCCGTGATCCTGAAATAAACACACTCTCGCTCCTGATGGCCGGCTTCTCATCTGTCTGTTCATTCTTCATCCCTGTCACACCCGTTCCTACGAGGTCACGCTGAGAGAGTTTAGAGACGCCGGCTGACCTAAAACGTCTTTGGCATGTCAGCTGATCACTTTGTGATTCATAAAGAAACACTGAGTGGAAATGCAGTTTTAGCAGCAGATACAAAACACACACACACACACACACACAGCATTAGTATTAGCTGCAGCATTATTTAGCTAGCGGTGGAAATACCCGTGTGTGTGTGTGTGTGTGTGTGTGTGTAAGAGGTGAAACCATGACCACACTCACAGACCTATTGTACATGGTGTGAATTTCCATGTAAGCATGAGATAGAGTGTGTGTGTGTGTGTGTGTGTGTGTGAAACAGAAGAAGTAAAATATGTCTCGCGCACACACACACACACACGTTATGTTTAACCACATCATGAGGGTCGGAAGCCTCTCACCCAACACCCACTCACTAAAGAAATGACTGCACAAAACCTCACACTCTTTAGATTTAAGACAAATACAAAATACATTGTTTAGATCATATTTTTATTTCTGCATAAATCTGAGCTAAAACATCATCAGAAATCCTAAATGGAAATAAAAAGAACCCAGAGAAAAACATGCTTTACTTCTTTCTCAAAGCCATGCTTTCTGTCTGTCTGTCTGTCTTTCTTTATCTAAGTCATTCTTTGTTTCTTTTTTTATTTGTTTGTTTCATTTTCTCTGAGTCTTTCTTTCCTTCATGTGTGATAGTCTTTAATCCTTAACAGACATATTATGGAAGGACCTGATGTGAGCCATGTGAGGATTTATGTGAGGAACCAAACCGACATCACAGAGCTGAAGCTCACAAGGAAGTCCTCCAAAAGATTTGGGATAACACAGAACAGAAAAGCAAGAACAAGAAAAGTTCTCCCAAGGGTGATTTATGGATGGCCACAGGTGGGCGCTCTTGCTCTGGTTACAACAGTATTCCGTACACGCATTTGGTTCCGCCATTAGTCCCTTAAAGATAAACAGAGTAGCAGGTAGAAGCGATCAGCAGAACATCTGTAGTGATGTTCATGAGTTCCTGAGCCCTGGGCTGTGTTTGGGTCTTGCTTGTGGTCCTGCACCTGCACCACACGTGGGCGCTGTCGATGTAGTTATAACAAATACATGAGGCCAACATCAGAATCAGGGTTTATTGCCAAGTAAGTTTTCACAAGCAAGGAATTTGTTGAGGTGTACAGCTGCGTGACAAAAGGAAAACGAGAAACTATATGAAATGAACTGATATGAAACATACCCACCAGCACAGGCCTAGTGTAGCCGGGCTGCAGGCACTCCCAGTGGGGTGGTGTGACCTATTCCCACAGCCTGTGGAGGGCTGGCTATTCTGCACATGTGCAAACAGGCCATCAGTTACACATCTGCATTTTTTGCATATGATTTATGTAGCTGAAAGCATGACAGACCCTCAGTGTCATGGATCTGTTCCTCTAACCCAAAATAAAAGGGGAGCTGCTTCCAAAACTAAGGCTTATAAAAAATACAAAAAACGCTACATTTATACTTCTACTATAGTAAAATATATGAACCTCAACTCTGACTTGAGTATTTTTGATTAGATGAGAAGTTGCTTGCCTAAGTGAAAGCACCACCAATCTAACTGTTGCACGTGCTGTACAGAGGAGCGGAAGCTCCACGCGCTGGACGGAACGAGCCATTAGCTCCAGGGCATTTTTGGGTCGCTGAGGCTGAACTGTTCCTTTAGGTGAGTTTGAACGTCACGGAGTTCGGATGTGATCTGGCGCCCAGGAGAGTCCAGGAGGCCGGATCCGAACCAGCTCGCTGTTCCTCAGGACAACCGGGACAGCCTCCGGAGTTCCAGACCAGAGCCCGGTAGGCGCGTTTGCCTTCTCTTTGGGTTTTTGCGTTGTATGCGTAACTGGTGCGCCATTCCTCCGTGCTGCCCGTGGTGTATGGTCGCTTATGTGGTTTATTCTCGGTAAGAGAAGTGTTAATGTCACACAGGAAGCCCTGCGCGGGGGCTTCCTCACTCCCTCAGAGTCCAACCCTAACTAAACCTGTGCACACGGAGTGCCAGCTGTTTCACTAATGACCGCATCCTGTGCCAGTATCACTCCACCCGAGCCCACACCCGCTCACCAGATCGATCACATAACATATGAACGACACTCGGCTGGATCTCCTGTACGTACTTCACCTTATGAAGTCCGACACGTCATGTTTGTACACTCACCGGCCACTTTATTAGGCACACCTACCCCCATGTTCCATTTGATCAGTTCCACTTCCCATAATGCTGCACTTTGTAGTTCTACAGTTACAGACTGTAGTCCGTCTGCTTTTCTACATACTTTGTTGGTCCCCTTTTCTCGGTTCTCTAACGGCCAGGACCCCCACAGGACCCCACGGGAAGTGTTAGGGAAAGAAAGAGAGAATTCAGAGATAGAAAAGGCAATAAAAAAGAAAAAAATCATAAGCCATTAACATGGTAACAAAGTTCTTAGACCTTACAAAAAGCAAAGCAGAAAGAAAGAAAGAAAGAAAGAAAGAAAGAATTTCATAAGCTATTAACAAGTCAATACATTTCTGAGGCTTTACAAAAACTAATGCAGAAAGAAAGAAATGAAACACAAAGTAGGAAAAGGTAAGAAAATAAACACAGCAAGAAAGAAAGAAAGAAAGAAAAATAAAAGATGAAGGAAACAAATAAAGAAAGAAAAATGTAATGCAGAAAGAAAGAACGAAACAGAGACAGAAATAAAGGGGCTGAATTTTTGCAGACATTAGATTTTGTGTTTTTGCAGGAAGGTGTTTTATAGTTCTTGCGACTGAGTTTGAGGAGGCGGGGCTAAACGTTAATAGTGTATTATAACAGAGTGGAATAGAACAGAAGGGGCGTGTCTGGTTTGCATACTCATGAATATTCATATTGAAATGATGCTGGAGATGTTGTGGTGAGTTCAAATGAATTTAATAAATAATAATAATATACAAAATTTCAAAGACGAGTTTAGTCTCGTTGACGTTGAGCTCGTGGCATTAAATAAAAACATCAGGCCAGATGTTGGAGGGCGGAGCTAGGCTGGGTGGTCACGCTGAGCGTGTGCGGTCGGGGTCAGGGGTCACGGACACTGACCATCTGCCCCTCTGGGGTGGCGTGTGGTATCCCGTGAGGGGCCTTTGTGTGGACAGAATGAGTGTCTCTGCTCCAGCGTCTCTCCGTATCCCACTCACTCACTCCCTCACTCACTCACTCACTCACCGCCCTTCTCCTTTATTCAAATGCTTCTCTAAGTGCCCCACTCGTCCCAGCGGCATTTGCTCTTCTTCGTTTCCCTGCCTCGCCATCCTTTCTCTCGTCTTATTCCCTCCTAATTGGTTCCTTCATTCATTCATTCATTGGTTTGTTGGTTCATTCATTTGTTGCTTCATGGGTTCATTGTTTCATTCATTCATTGTTTCGTTATTCCATTGGTTCCTTAATTCAGTGGTACATGGGTTCATTGTTTCATGCATTTTTTCATTGTTTCATTTGTTAATTGTTTCATTCATTCATTGGTTTGTTGGGTCATTGATTAATGAATTCATTGGTTCATTGTTTGAGTTGTTGATTAGTTTATTGTTTCACTGGTTCATTCATTGGTTCATTGGTTCCGTATGTCAGTGGTTCATTGCCTCATTGCCTCATTGCTTTGTCGTTCCATTTCTCCTCCTGATCCGATGTTTGTACGAGTTTTTGATGGAGGAGCCTCTCTGGTGAACGGATGATGAGAGGAAGATGTTGGAGCAGATGGTTCAGTTTCCTCCTGATAAACCTGATGATGATTTTCCTCCCTCCCCCGCTTCCTATTTTAGGCCTCGTTACCACGGTAACTGCCCTTTGAACATCATACTCGTCCTTTGCTCAAACCCGTCCTCCACTGCTTTCATCTCCGTCCATCACGCCTTCTCCTGTCGGTTATTAGCTTCCTTCATTTTTATTTTCTTTATTCACTCAAATCGGCATTCCGGTGCTGCCAGATGGTTCACATTTTACTTCTCCTTTATCTTTATTTTTGTTTTTTGTTTTTAATTCCTACTGTTTTTGTCATCATATCTTCATTAAAAGATATCTTTTCAAACAACATATCTTCTATTTTCTTGTTCTTGTTCTTTTAATCTTGTTTTATCGTACCATTCTTCTTGTGATGATTCCACCTTTCCTTTCTTTTCTTGACTCATCTTATCATGTTCTTATCATCCTCATTCCTACTCTCTTTCACGTTTTTATATGTCTTTACTATTCTGTTCCTGACAGGTTCACATAATCTTTTGTTTTATTTCCTAACCCTTATTTTATCTCATTTGCTTTCCTTTTTTTTTCTTTTAATTCTTTTCTCTTTGTTGTTTTTTCTGAGGGGGCTGAAGGTTTTTGGCTGCAGATGGCAGGAGGAACCTAAGCAGCTGAAATCCTTCTTTCCTTTAAGCTCGTTTTGAATGGATCAGGCAGCAGGTGCTGCTCAGTTTAATGGAGCTCGGATTAGAGCTAAAAACACGGTGCTGGGCAAAAAGTTTGGACACCCTGCTCCATTTTTGGCTTTTTTTCTTCCTTCTTCCTTCTCTGATCGAGTCGTAACCTATTCGTAAGTTCTGCGTCTGTCCCTGGATTCTAAAAACGCCTTTTAGGAATTCTCCTGATCTTCCTGCTAGTCATAAATGTGGCTCAGAGCGATTCCTCCCCTAAGGAACACCCAGTAACCCTCAGGAACCCTCAGGAACCCTCAGTAACCCTCAGGAACCCTCAGGAAGCCTCAGGAACCCCCAGTAACCCTCAGGAACCCTCAGGAAGCCTCAGGAACCCCCAGTAACCATCAGGAACCCTCAGCAATGCCCAGTAACCCTCAGTAAACCTCAGGAACCCTCAGGAACACCCAGTAACCCTCAGTAACCCTCAGGAACCCCCAGTAACCATCAGGAACCCTCAGCAATGCCCAGTAACCCTCAGTAAACCTCAGGAACCCTCAGGAACACCCAGTAACCCTCAGGAACCCTCAGGAAGCCTCAGGAACCCCCAGGAAGCCTCAGGAACCCCCAGTAACCCTCAGTAAACCTCAGGAACCCTCAGTAAACCTCAGGAACCCTCAGGAACACCCAGTAACCCTCAGAAACCCTCAGGAAGCCTCAGGAACCCTCAGGAACACCCAGTAACCCTCAGTAACCCCAGAGCAGGTCAGAGTTGCGGTGAAGGTTATCCTGCTCCTGCAGGTTTGAAGTTTAGCAAAGTTCATCCCGACACCCAAACCTTGTGAGCTGACCTTTCACCCCCCTCCCCGGAGCCTCCTGTGATTTCGGGCTGAGCCCTGAGCCTCTTCCGCTTGGTCGCTTGTAAACTTTTAACCTGGGCTTTATTTTTTTACAGCAGGGCAGGAATGCGTGGAGCTCGACTTGCTTTGTGTGAGAGAACGACATGTCATCCCTCTGTTCGTAGCCGCTTCCCTAAAGAGAACCCTCTGGTTTTATTAGTCCTACAGGACGGAGAGCAGGAATGTCCTGAAAACGTATTTCCGGTTATAAACATTGCAAATAGAAATCACACTCACTGGAATCTTTCAAAAGTCAGAATTGAATAAATGAGAATTTGAAACAAAGAGTTAATCTTTCTTTTCGATGGCACGTTAAAACTATTTATTTAAATATAACATATTTTATATATTTTATATACCTTTATGCTTTTATTTAATTTTTATTAAAAATAAATTGTTGTATTTATGTAATTATAAAATATTTGATATTTGTGTATCCCTTTGTCCGTTTTATTTTAAAAATGAAACATTATATTATTTAAAACGATTGTTTGGTAATGAAAATATGTGCAGACTGAGGGGGGATGTTTTGCGGGGGCTGCGTTTTAGTTTTAGTAGAATTATTACTAGCTTACTATTAAATGTATAAAACTGTCCAATTAAAAAAGAGAACTGTTTAATTGGACACTTATACTAATGAATAAATGCACATGCTTATTTAATGCCTTTGTTATGTTGTGTTTTCCCTATTTTTCTATTAATATGTATCGTTTTTAAATTGTTCTTGAAAAGTAAAGAATCACGTTTAAAATTTCATTCATTTTAATTTCAGTAAAAATAAATCTGTAAAAAATGCTTGGTTTCATTTGAAATGATTGTAGTGTTTCATAGCAGAAAGTAAAACAAAAAGTGCATTATTAAATGTTAACAGTAGTTTAGCATTATATTCAGTATTCCTCTTAGTATTGTTTAGACTGCCAGATTAAAATGCATTATTTTGACTCAGTACTTAGCAGCACTGTTATAATGTCATTCTAAGAAAACCTTTAAAGAATACCCACGCAGTATTCATCACACAGTATTTCCTTTTTGTGTTTTATTACATTAGTCTTTTTGTATTTTTTATTGTAATAATATACATGTTTATAGCATTGTGCTTAAAATGAATAGTAATTCAGTCATTTATATATTTTAATTGTATATGAAAACTTGACAAAATGTTTGTTTTCATTAGTTTACTGGTGTTATAGTTTATAGTGTAATAAAGCAGCAAAGCATGGAGCAGAAAACCTACACCATCCGGTAATAAATAAGGGCCTGGGTTTTATTTTTGGTTTCTTCTGCACCCACTGCTGGGCTCCGGGGTCAGAGGTCATTGACCTTTAGCTGTTGCGTGTATGGATTGGCTCTTGGAGGTCAATGGACGTGTTAGCATTAGCAGCTAAATGTGGCTTTGTTCCCATCGCAGACGCTTTAGCAGGTTCTCACCACAGCTGCTCCTCTTTATTTTCTTAGTTCTTACCTGATATCCTAATTATTTTCTATGTTTCTATTTTTATTTTATTATATTTTGTGTTTATTATATTTATTAATATTTTCTAAACCTGTATTTTTGTATTTTTTAAATAAATAGTTCATTTAAAAAAATAGTAATTTTACATTTTACATATTTTAATTACATATAGCATATTTATTCTACACTGTACATTTATTTCATATTTCATTTATTATTTATTTTTAATAGAAATTAGTACATTTTTCTTTAGTTGTTGAGTTAGATAACTAAAAACATTTAGTTTGTCTGTTCTTTCAAATATCTATCATTTTAATTTTAAATGTAAACTTATTACAGTCATATATTTTTAAATGAAATGAATGAATAAAATTAAAATGAAATAAAAAGGTTTTACATTTTTACGTCATTTTAATTCTTTAATGAATTATTTTTGTGTAAAATACATTTTTTCATTAAAGGTTTTTTCATTTAAAATTATATAAATAAATTTTTTTTAACTACAGTTAAAAAAGACAAACATGTAATTGAATGAAATGAAAGTAAACTTTTGAAATATAAAAAAATACATGTATTCAATTGAATTTAATATAATAATAATAATAATAATAATAATAATGACATTTCACAACACCCAGGGTCGCTTTACATTAATAGCACACTTACACAGATACATGATAACATGCCACGTATTAACTGCAATAATTACAACAAATTATCTCTCATTTAAACTAAAATAAATAAATAAATAAGTATGATTTTATTACAGTTTGTAACTGGGTCTGTATTTATGCTCTAATGGATGTTAATGTAGTTTTATTACTTATTACTGTTTTTTATAAACTCAGAGGAATGAAGTGAAAGGGTTCTTGAACTATGAAGATGCATCACACACACACACACACACACCCACACACACACACACACACACACGGTGTCATTGAGTTTACAGTCCAAAAGTTTTCCTTGTATTCATCATTGTTCATCTCCCAGCACAGTCTGACACAGCTGAAGGTCCCTGATATGTCAGCCTGCCAAAGTGTGTGTGTGTGTGTGTGTGTGTGTGTGTGTGTGTGTGTGTGTACGCCTGCCAAAGCGTGTGTGTAGTCTATCACAGTGTGTTCAAGGCCACGGTGACCAGGACCTAGACCAGGACTGCATGTTCCTACAGAGAGACAGAGGGGAGGCAGATAAGAAAAAAACAAGAAAAAAGAACATTAAAGAAAAGAGAAAGAAGTGTAAAGAATCCGGATCATATTTCTATCTTGTGTTTAATATAATATGTTATTTTGTACATAGGTTTGATTTTTAGTAACCCATAAAGAAAAGTAGCTTTACTCTATTTCTAAAATATATTTAGCTTTATAGGCCCTGATTTTGTTAGATGTTAGATGTTAGATGTTTTTGTATTCCTAATCAAATCCAACAAAAGAAATAAATCCAATTAAAACACTTAATAAAATAAAGTTAAAACAACATTAATAGAAGTGAGGAAACCTTACATAACCAAGTCATGGATGATCACTTAGGAGTGATCACTCTTTAAAAGATTCCTCCTGATATGCTGTGGTTTTTTTAATCAATAAGTATTTAGCACACTTTGTTTCCGACTATAAACATAACGGCTCTCAAACGGACTTATGTCATTTGTTTCACTATTTATTGTTTTAGTTCTTTAGTGTTTATTTTTGTCATATATTAGATCTTTTTTTTTTGTTTTAGCTTAGTTTACATATATTTTTATTAAAAACCTTAATGTATGTGATCTGTTCTTTCTTTCTTTTATTTCTCTACTTTTCTCTACTTATTCGTTATTTGTTCCCATTTCTCCGATGAATTAAAGTCAATGTTTTACCTAATAATTTTAAAACTTCATTTTTTACATGAAATTTAACTTGTTTACATATTAATTGAATTTACATTCTTTTATCCAAATAGTCTAAATTAATTAGAGATCATTTTAAAATTTAAAATAACATTTTGAAATAAATAAAATGATACTTAATTTTTTTTTATTCAGAAATTAACTGAAGTAAAAAATGTCAAAAGTAAAAATGTTTTTTTTTTAGGTATTATGCATTAGGTATTTAATTTATTTTGCTATTAAGTATTTTTTAGCTCTTTGTGGGTTTTTTGTTCTATATTAGTTAGGTTTTATTTTTTAATTTTAGCATAAGTTTCTATATTTTGTTCACTAAAGACCTAAATATATGATCTGTACTGTTATTTTGTTTGTCTGCTTATCTACAGTTGTTTATTTATCGGTTCACGTTTCTAAAATGCAGTAAAAAGTAAAAATGTATTACATAACATATAGTTCAATAACAATGAGGATCATCTAAAATAAAATAAATGCAAACCTTTTGAACTAAATGAAAACACACTAAAGTGTTAGAACTTAAAAACAAAGCTTATGTTTTGGCACCCCCGGCGAATGAATTCAGAAGGAAAGTTTATTGATAATTAAATTCTGAATTAGATCACCTCAGACCCCTCAGTGTCCGACTGATCTGTGTGTAAAAGTTTTGGCCCCCTTTTCTTACCGTTCTTGTTTTGTTGAGGAATGACGGGAAAGCGGCGGCTTCTCGCCCTGCCCTGCATCCTTCACCCCGGCGGCCGGTCGGTGGGATGACGAAGATGAAGATGAAGATGAGGACGGGTCGAGATTTAATTCAGACGTCACTTTTGCTCATGCATGAGAATGAGGCGCGTGTCAAACCGGCCATTGTGGCTTTTAGGACAAAGGACTTAAAATGAGGAGCTCCATCCATCGCCAGGGGCAACGAGGCCTGGTTAATCAGTGTGACACACACACACACACACACACACACACACACACAGAGGCGGGTGATGGATCAGGTCGAGGTTAGGAAGTGAGGGAGGAGGCAGAGCTTCCTCTGTGGCTGACAGATCTTCATTGTTCGTCCGTCACCCGTCCTTCAGCTTCTCAGGAGCTTCCAGTTCCATCTGCTCAGATCTAGCATAGCCTAGGGGGCGCTGTTTCCTCACATCGGCATTCAGGAGAGCTGCCGGCGCGGTAACCACACACCATCACTGGGTAAAGCGCTCTCATCTCTTCGATTTCCCATTTTATTATCACCGTTGCTGCACACGGGGTGATCCCCCAACTCTCCTTCCCCTCCCTCAGCATGTGACCTGGCCGGCAGGCAGTCGATCTGTGGTGGGCTGGCGTATTGGCGCACACAGGCGCAGTAATTTATTTATCTCATTTTAAAAGAGTTTTTTATTCTTTTTTGTTTTGTATCATCTGTACTGGTAACAAAAAACTAAAATGAAAATTGATTTATTTATATAATTTTTTTTAGTTCATTGCATGTTTTCATTTAGCTGCAATTTATAAAATAATATGTTGCTCTATTATTTAGGTTTACAAAAATTGTATCATCACAGAATTTCATATTTTATACATTTTTATATTCATATTTATATTTCATTATAATTCAATTTAAAATTAATTAATGGATTTATTATTTTGTATATTGTATTAACAGACTATTGTATATTCATTTTTTTTCGTTTAATTTCGAACCAGTGAGTCTTGTTTTTTGAAAGATTAATATTAATTTTAATTTAAATGTTTTAATTAATTTAGAATTAATAACAATAATTTTTTTTTTTTATGCATTAAATGGATTTATTAATCCCACGGTCAGTTCCCCAGTGTGGTTTTTGTGTAGTTAAACTTTCTAAAATGTATTTACTATACAAAGAGTATACTTGTACGTAACACGTCACAACATTTAAGAGCAAAAAACTTTTGCAGACTTAAATTGCACATTTTTTTCAGTGTTTTATTTTTCATTTTGTACAAATTAAGAAGATATTTTAGTATATTTTTGTTTTTGAAATAAATCAGATTTAAAAACAAAATCCAACGTCCTCTCTCTCAGACACGTTTAAGGATTGTGATTTAGCAGGTTCTCTTCCTAGCGGTCTGATTGGATAAGGTACAGTGGAGGTGAGGTGGGGCTCGGGTTCGGACGGGCAGCTTAGCAGGGCTGGAGGAAGAACCCTGGACCCTGAGGCCCGCAGTCCAGTACTTTATCCAGGCCATCCACCGGTGTGGGTTCCAGCTGTTTGACTGAACCCCAATCGGAGGCCTGGTTTGTGCCGGGGCTGAACCTGGCTGCACTTTTGCCCCCGTTTGGATAAAGGCTGCGTTTGTGTGACTGCGATGTTGTAAAATGCAAACTGGGTTCAGCTGCAGGTCCCCAGTTTTATTACTGCTCACGTCTGAAGCTCTTTCTTCTGCCAAATGGAGTTTTCATTACCTCGTGTTTATTAGCTTTCTTACCTTTATACTGTTATTGTAAGAGCCTCTGCGTGTGTGTGTGTGTGTGTGTGTGTGTGTGTGTGTGTGTGTGTGTGTGTGTGTGTGTGTGTGTACCTTTACACTGCAAACACCAGAGGCTCGTCTGGAAGGGGGCCAAAACTTTTGCACATTCTACCTTTTATCGATTCCTACATTTGGGTCATCAGAGGAGCCAAAAAAGCTTCTGCATCACACTGTGGATTAAAACTAAATTAGAATTAAAAATACAAATAAAAACACAAGTAAAATATAAAATTCACAGATTTTAAAAAAAATTTCACTTTCCAAAAATGTCTTTAAAGTTGTTACCCTCCCCAGGAGTGGCCGACCAACAAAGATCACTCCAAGAGCAAGGTGTGTAATAGTTGGCGAGGTCACAAAGGAGCCCAGGGTAACTTCTAAGTAACTGAAGGCCTCTCTCACATTGGCTAATGTTAATGTTCATGAGTCCCCCCACCATCAGAAGAACACTGAACAACAACGTGTTCAATGGCAGGGTTGCAAGGAGAAAAGCCACTGCTCTCGGCTCTCAAAAGACATTGGCTGCTCGTCTGCAGTTTGTCTAAAGATCAACTGGAAGAGCCAGAAGGCTATTGGAAGAATGTTTTTTTGGATGGATGAGACCAAATAGAACTCTTTTGGTTTAAATAAAGCGTTATGTTGGAGAAAGGAAACACTGCCATTCCAGCATAGAAACCTTACCCATCTGTGAAACATGGTGGTGGTAGGATTCATGGTTTGGGGCCTGTTTTGCTACATCTGGGCAGGACGGTGCTTGCCATCATTGAGGAACCATGATTCTGAATGATATCATAGATTCGAAGGAACATGTCAGGAACATCTGTCGCATGAAACTGCATCTCAACAGAAGGTGGGTCATTTCCAGCAAAGACACCGACCCTAAGCAACAAGCCGTTTCAACCAAAGAATGGTTACAGAAGAATAAAGTTCATGTTTTGGAATGGCCAAGTCAAAGTCCAATGGAAATGCTGTGGAAGGACCTGAAGTGAGCAGCTAATGTGAGGAAACCCACCAACATCCCAGAGCTGAAGCTGTTCTGTACGGAGGAATGGGCTACAATTCCTCCAAAATGTATAAATTTCTAAACAGGTCACAAACTTTTAAGCACCACTGTACTTTAATATAAACACTTTTAGAATAATTTTACTTTCTCCCTGTTTGTACATAAAATTATGGATATAACTTTAATTTTTAATTCGAGGCAGTAGTTGTTTTTGGTAATAGTGGTTCAACTTTATTTACTGGAAATTTGAAACACATATGTTTTTACCTAACATTTATTTGATATTTGTTGTTTAAGGATACATGACTACAGTTTTATTTTGATTTTAATTGTGATTTATATTTGTAGCTTTTGACTCTTGTTGACCTTTTGTCCCTCTGCAGGATCCAGTTGAAGGTTAAATGGCTCGAGAGCAAAGCAAGGTCAGTGCTGCACTCACACAAAGCATGTTTGTGACCTTTAATGAATTAACAACACACACACACACACACACACACACACACACACACACCTCCCAGGCCCTGAGGTTTATAACTGGACCCTAAACTTCCCGTAGCTTAATGATGATGACTTCTTCATCTGCCCAAATGCCTCCTTTTGTTCCCTCACCCCCTTAAACCCTGACTAACCCCAGCCTTAACTACTGCCCCCCTCACCCCTCCCTCTACCCATAACTCCCCCCGGTGTAAGCTAATCCTCTTCTCTCTCAGTTTCCACCATTCAGCTCTTCTTCATTCAGCCTGTATTGACACGACAAACATCAGTACAGTAGCTTAAACACAGCTCAGGTTACATAAATAAATAAAATAAAAATTTTTAATAAAAAAAAATCAGTACAGTAGCTTAAACATGGCTCACAGTACATACATAAATATAATAAAAAATAAAATAAAGTAAAGTAAAATAAAATACATCAGTACAATAGCTTAAACAAGGCTCGGGTTACAAACAGAAAAAAAAAAAATAATAAACTAAATAAAATAAAATACAACAGTATAGTAGCTTAAACAGGGCCCAGGAAACAAAATAAAATAATATAAAATACATTAGTACAGTAGCATAAAATGAGCTCAGTAAAATAATATTAAAATCAATAATTGAAATTAAATGATATGAAATAACATAATCTAACAGGAAAAAGCCAAAGAAATAAAAACCCTGATAAAATGAATGACTGTCTGTGAATGTTTTCAGGCAAACCCTCTCTTTTTGGGGTTTTTTTTGTTTGCTGATGGAAGTCCTCTCTCTCTCCTCCCTCCGTCTCTGATCTCTCCACCCCTCTGTTACTTAAATCTCATTTGTTGGCCCCCTCTGATGATAAATTTGCACTTCAGCGCCCCTGCACCCCCGTGAGACTCTTTAATAGGGTAATGAGCCTGTGAGGGGCACACCTCTGCGTGGCAGGGCAGGACTGGGGCTGGTGCTGAGCTCGGGGTTTGGCCGTACCCGTGGTGCTAAGCCAGCGCTGAACTAAATCCCAGTTCTCCTCCGAATCTCCACTCAAACCCATCTGGGTCCCAAACACAGGACGGATTTGAGTCCACAAACCCAAATCACTGGAAATATCACCAGTGCACACCTGTAATCCCGACTCATGCATTTTATGATCAGACCACATCAAATCAAATAAATTACATTCAAATAAAATAACATACGTCAGTACAGGAGCTTAAACAAGGCTAGGGTACAAACATACAGAATAAAATAATATATTTTGGTACAGTAGTTTCAGATTACAAACAGAAACTGAACTAAAATAATTCCACGCCACTGGCCCATGATGGTTTGCAGGATTAGAATTAATTTTAGCATCCACTCTGATTGGATTGAGTCCAGCTGAAGTTTAGATCTAACCCTTCTGTAAGCTTGTTCTGGTTGATCCTGAGCCATTGTGGTTCAGTGATGGTGATGGTGACGGGGTGAGATCTGATGCTCCTGATCTGATCTGATCTGATCTCCAGAGAGAAAGGAAGCTCAGTGGATCACAGGGCCTCATGACAGATATAGAGGAGATGCTTCCGTTCTTCAGCCGACCGCTGAACAGACACTTCCCTTTGTTACTGTGTGTGTGTGTGTGTGTGTGTGAGGGGTGAAAGGATGAAGGATGTAGGAGATGAAGGATGGCCTGGAGGACGGTCATCTCACTGACTGACTCCTTTGTTTTAAGGAAGCCTTTTCCTCCTTTCTCTCCTTCCTAAAAGCCTTTCAGTGCTGAGACTGAAGATACAGTCGAGTTAAAAAGTGACAAAAACGACTGATCGCTAATCCCGCAGTGACCGAGCGTGGGTACTGGGCAGAAATTACATCATTTTAGGCAATAAAGTCAGCAATAAATTCTTATTTTGGTTGTAAATGATCTGAAAACATTAATGTGAGCATAAAACATTAAACAATTATGTATGGGAAAAATCAGTCATTTTTAAAAAGTGTTACAAAAAGTGGACATAAAAAAAGGGGACATAAAACATTTTTGACAATTATGTTTAAAAGACCAGTAAGGGGAGAAAACTGTAAATGATTTTATGAAAATAACAAACATTTTAGAAAATAAAACATCAATCAATTAAAAACTTGCAAACATAAATATGAGTCTTGAAATGTTAACTGAACCTTCAAGGGACTTGGAAAACAGAAGAATAGAAAAAAGTAAAAGAAGGAAAAGAAAATCATGTAAAAACAACAATGATGGTGGAGTACTTTGTAAAACGTGCTACAAACAGTCATTTTAAAAAAGTGACAAAAATGTGGAGAAAACGTTTTGTTTCTTCAAAAATCCTGTAAAAAAAAAAAACTTTTTGAAAATGGTACAAAAATGTAAAGAGAAAACTTTTTTAAAATGACAGCAAACTCTCTGGGAAAATGATGGTTAGCACTGGTGCGTTGGGTCAGCTGGTGTCTCTAAAGTATCAGTGTGTGCCCTGTGATGGACTGGCACCCCCTGCAGCGGGTTGGTGCCAGCCTCATGCCCTGTGCTGCCGGCTTGTCCCTGAGTTAAGTGAGTTTGAAGATGAATGAAAGTGTAAATGGTATCCAAACATCAAGGTAAAGGAAGCACTTTTTAAAGTGTAGCTGATGTTTGGGATTAACAGATCAGGATTAATTGATATCAGCCTGATCCTGATCCTGATCTGCGTCCCTCTGCATGGTAATGGGAGCTGGATGAGAACGTTCAGCTTTCACAGGAGAACAAAGCTTCAGCATGAGCAGGAATTACAGCATTAATGAGCCTGAAGGCCCGGACCCAGGGGGTGGGGTGAGGGGCGTGGGTGGGGCAGATTGGGGTGGGGGTTAAAAGTCCGGACCGGCCGCCGTACAGGTTTCAGCAGTTTAGCCTGATTTAGTCCCAGCGCCTCAGATTTATGCTAAAGAAGAGAGAAGAGAGGAGATTACTTCAAACCAAACGCTGCTTTTTAAAAAGAAACCAAAAAAATGCTTTCATTGATCGATTTTGCTTTTTCAAGTTTACAAGAAAGTTGATGATGGTAAAGTAAAAGAAAAACATCAATGATAATAGAAAACATTTAAAAAATATAAAAGGATCGATCTAAAATCTAAAAAAATGCAGAAAGCTTTAAAAATATCAGTGGGATCTATTTTTTATTTCAGAAAATCATATTGTAATGAAAGAAAATTATGAAAAAATTATTTTTGAGCATGATCACAACAAACAACAAAATGCTGAAAATGTTGGAACAACAAGAAGTTGTTTGAGTAACGTCTTCCATCTGAAAACAGTAGTATGATCGTAAAACAAAAAAAAATAATGGGAAACAAACCAATAAAGCCAATAAATGTTTAGTTTGTACCTTAAGAAGTACAAAAATGTGGAAACGTCAATGGTAATAGCAAACATTCAAAAAATATACAAGCTCAAACCTGTAAAAATCCTATTTTAAACTTTTATTTTATTTTGTGACAATAACATTATGGGAAAACATTAATAAACAAAAAATAATTTGAGAACATGATCTGAAAACAACGATCACAAAAAAAAACCTGAGTGAAAACGTTTTTGAATAATTGGATGTTGATTATATAAGATGTCAATTAAAAAATCATCGTGCCAAGAAAATTCATTGAGAATCAACCTCAGGAACCTAAAACAGAACTTTTAAAATAAAACAATGTTACAGTTTTTGTTAAAGAAAAAAAAAGTTCCAGTAAAATGTTTCCATACCAGGTAAAAATGAGTGTGTAATAGTGTTGTACTTGTGTTTGGTCCTCACAAAGATATATAAACTATCAGCTGTACAGTAATGCTGCATAACACACACACACACACACTGAGTGTGTGTGTGTGTGTGTGTGTGTGTGTGTGTGTGTGTGTGTGTGTGTGTGTGTGTGTGTGTGTGTGTGTTTACTGTTTCAGTGTTTGCTCGGCAAATTCTTAGTAACTTTGACAGACACACGACAATCTCTCTCTCTCTGTCAGTTCATGCACAAGGCCACCAGTGATGATTAGCCAATCTCACAAAGTGTGTGTGTGTGTGTGTGTGTGTGTGTGTGTGTGTGATAAGCTGCAGTCACAACAGGATCCAGCCTGTGGTGATTAAATCTGATTACCTGACCTGCTCCTGTGTGTGTGTGTGTGTGTGTGTGTGTGTGTGTGTGTGTGTGTGTGTGTGTGTGTGTGTGTGTGTGAGTGTTTACCCTAAACGAGTCACATGATCCTCAGATAGATAGGAAACAGGACACTCCTTCATCCCTT